>NEWO01002424.1:5748-31188 GCA_003013225.1 Phalaenopsis aphrodite
GTCCGGTTTGATCTCCTCCGTCCATTGGATACACGGGCGATCAGACGACTCTCCGTTATCATCCTAAAGTGACCTAACCCGTGAGCCGTTGACACTAAAACCTTAAGATCTCTACTAAAATTCAACCAAATCACATGGGGTTTGTTCCTAAACCTTCATCTACTCAAGATGATTACATCTATATAATTTATATGGTATAAAATACAATAAATACACATAATGAATAAAAAAGGCTCAGATTAGGGTTGTGGTGCAATACCTTTATCTGAGAGGGGAGGCCTTAATTAGATGGTTGTGGTAACTTTGACTGGGTCCAACGAACCTCCAGATGCAGTCCCAAGCTCTGGTGAATTTTCTAGGTATGAATTTGATCAAGCTCGATTTCAGGTGTTGGTCTAGAGCTATGTTAGGGGCTATTTCAGAGGGGGCTTTTGTGGGGAATCAACTTCTCTCACTATGGGGATGGTGTGTACACAATTAATTGAAGTTTTTTGCACTGTGGGGCTATGAAGAGTTCCGTCCTGGTTTTAGGGCAAATTTCAGTGAAAAAATTGGCTCTGTGAGGAATTTGGGCCTTTAAAGGCAATTTGGGGGTTTTGGTCAAAGTGGTCAAATTGGCCAAATTGGGTTCAATTGAAGTGTCCAAATTGGTTTTGAAAATATTTGGAGTAATTTTTGAGGTATTGGGAAAGTTTGGTGTGCTAAGGGTATTTTTGTAATTTTAGCAAATTTTGGGGGTATTTTGGTAAACTTAGAATTTTTGGGTGGATTTGGGTATTTTGAAATGGTTTGAAATGATTTTTCAACAAATTTTGGTATTTCTGTTGAGTTTTAGGATTTTTACCAAATTTAGGGTTTCAAGGGAATTTGGGTAATTTGGGTGGATTTAGGGGCAAAAGGCGAAGTTGGACATTTTGGTAGAATTGGGGTACAAACCACCCTATATGAGCTATGGACTAATAAAATCCTCATTTGGGTCTTCTATGCACTGGTTTTAGCTAAACCCTAGCATACAGATAATGGGTCTACGAGACCATCTACATGAGTTTCCCAAAAGATCAAGAGATCAAAGTCAACAATTTTGGGTTAGTATTGTAAGTGATTGTGGGTGATAGGGAGTGTAGTGGGTGAAATAGCTCTAGAACATCACCCAAAGTCAAACCTAAGGTCAAAGAGTCCTATGGGGGCTCCCCTTGAGCTCCCTTATAGTGACCCCACCTGCTAAGTGCTAGAGGTTAAGATCAATATGTAGAGCTTCAAGTTGAGCAAAGAGAAGTTTGGAATTTCTAATTGTGAGGGTTCCTTTCTAATTTTCTAGGAATAGTCAACAGGAAAGTCCTATAAAAATAAGTTTACTAAATAAAAGAAATAAATAACAACTTATCTCACAATCATTCCCAATTAAATCCCTAGAAGTAATCTCCACGCCATCATCTCTTTATAAGCACACTCCATTATCTTCTAGAAGTGTAATAAAGAAGAAATCTCTAACCTTCTCTCTCTTCTTACAACTTTAGAAGAAAATCTCCTCTTCATTTCTCCTTGCCTTTCACGCCACCGTACTTTCTTTCTTTTTCATCCACCCTAAACTCGTTGAAGTCCTTCTCTTTTATTTTGGGGTGCCTCCTTTCAAAAAGAATTCAAAATTCCCTCCAAAATTCTTTCCAAAAATCAACTCTTTTGAATTCAAAAGATGTGTCATTTGATCCAAGAGACATATCCCTTAATAGAAGAGCCTTCCAAAGTGTCTAGATGCATTGAATTACTCCAATAGGTGTGTACAACAAGTGTCCCTTTAAAAATTAATGCAAAATTCGTCTTGAACTGCCCTAATTTCTCAAAAAGTCTTCTCAGGTGCAACATACACCAAATTTGGCGCATTATGCGCCAACTCTCTGGATTGTGGCACATCATGCGCCAAAATCCAAAAATTCACTATCTTGGCTTAAAATTTCATCATTTTTTCCATTTTTGCTCCAAATGCCTAAAAATGATATACCTGCAAAAAAATATGAAAATACCCTTCTTTAAAGTGCAATATCACAAAAAAATAAGCATAAATATGTACTTAAAATAGTATATTATTTTGGTGTATCAAAATCACCCAAACTTTAATGTTACTTGTCCTCATGTGACACTTTTACTACATAAAAGCATATGAATTAGGATAAATATTTACTTACAACTTTTATAATTTAGTTTAATAATAACAAAATTTAAGAAAAAAACATTTAATAACTTAAATTCAAATTCTAAGTCTAGGAATACATAGTAATCAAAGCATGGGTCAATTAGATCAAATGACTTAGATCAATATTGAGCTCAAAGCATGGGTCAATTAGGCTTGAATTTAATTTATATTGGTCATATGAACGGTGAATTTTAGTTTAGAATTGAAATTTAGAGGAATTGGGCCCAAATTGATAGAAATTTGAAGTGAATTTGGGGAAATTGAAAGGCAATTTGGTGGTTTTGGTCAAAATGGTCAAATTGGCTAAATTGTTGAAAGGTCCAAATTAGTTTTGGTGACATGTGGAGTGATCTTTTAGGTTTTATGAAAGTTTAGGGTGCCAAGAGTATTTTTGTAATTTTGGTAAATTTATGGGGGCAAAAGGCCAAGTTGGAAATTTAGGTATAACTGGGGTGCCAACCACCCTATATGGGCTATGGACCAATGAAATCCCCATTTGGGTTCTCTATGTACTGGTCTTAGCTAAACCCTAGCCTAGGGCTAATGTGTTTAGGGGACCAACTACATGAGTCTCTCAAAAGATCAAGGGATCAAAGTTAACAATTTTGTGTTTTAAGGTTGTGAGTGATTGTAGGTGATAGTGAGTGCAGGTGAGGGAACTAGCTATAGAGCAATACCCTTCCTAAGGTAACATAGCTCTATGGGAACTCTCATTGATCTCACCCATAGTGACCCTACCAACTAAGTACTAGAGGTTAGGATCAATACACAGAGCTTCAAGTTGAGCAAAGAGGAGTTTAGAGTTTTTAGTGGTGAAGGTTCCTTTCTAGTTTTCTAGGAATAGTTTGTAGGAAAGTCCTATGGCTAGACCCTAGGCTACTAAAGAGGGAAAACTAAATCTCAACCAAAAGTGAGGTCAAGAACATTTAAATCACAAATAACAAGAAAACACAAAAAAAAACTATGCTAGACTCATAAAAGTATCTTCATCTCCTTCCTCATCATTATCATCATCTTTATTTTCCTCTTCATCATCTTCATTCTAAATAGAGGCTACGGTGTGAAACTAGGGTAAGGAGGAAATTCTATATTGAGCTCTCCCCTAGGACGTCTCACCACATCATTCTCAAAATCAATATCATGTTGAACTCTCCTCTATTGATTATCATCATTATAAGCATTTCTTGCTCCAATCTCTCCCAACTGACTCTGAATATTAATTATGTCCATTTTTTGAATCATCGTCCATAATGTTTTCTAATGATGCAAAGCGAGAAGTAGGTGCCCCTGCAGCTGATGTAGAGGGTCTATCCCATCTTCTCCCTCTTGATTTAACAAATGATTCAACTCTCTGAATCATATGCCTCCCAATAAGATTTTGTGGTTGTAACCTTTCTTCATTTATATGGGACTCTACTTCTGATTGCTCACATAAAGTGAAAATTAGAGCAAGGTATCCCAAACCATGAGGTGAAGAACTACCAGCTATACTTTGAGTATGATGAACTATAAGTGCAACAACATTTATTGCTTTCATGTTCTGAATGCAATAATTCAACACAACTCTATCTTTTGTAACATCAGCAAGTCGATTCATTGGCAATAATCTAGCAGAAATAAAGTGATGCCATACCTTTGACTGGTTAGTCAACATAGAAGCAGGGAAGTTAACTATCTTGTTATTCTTACTCTTCCACTCTCCTCTTCCATCAGTCAGAATGGCAATCACTTCATCCAATGATGAATCAGTCACCATGAATGCAGTGTATTCATCAAAAAATACATTTATCAGTTCAAAAAAAAAACATTGATCCGATCAGCAATAAATTCAACTTATTTACCTCTAACCAGTATGTGGTCACCAGCAGTGAACCTCAGGTTAGCGTAGAACTCCCGAATCATGGGAACAATTGCTACTACAATGAAGTAGCATAATCTTTCCAAATTTTTGGCAAGGATAAACCTTTCGATCTTGCCATCCGGATTTGCAAATGCCCTTTCTTGGATCAATCTTCTGGTCTCCATTTGAGTATTGTAACTATGTTGGGCTTTGAAGTTAATAAATCTTCGTGAATCAAAATAATTAGACGACCTTCCTCTGTTAACTCAAGGAACCATTGAAAATTCTATTAAAATCTAAATAAATTTCAAACAAATTACTAAATAAAAAATCTAACTCCTCAAGCAAGATGATTTGGTAAGAAACTTTTCACAATGAGTTTTCTTCAATCTTTTTCATAAAAAATCCCAAAATTTGGATCCTTCATAATGTAGGAAAAGCCCATGCTAAAAATAAAAAATTTCTAACTTAAAGTAGGCAGTCTAGCATGTTTGGGTCTTTAGCACATCATGCGCCAGTGCTTTGTAACTTGGCGTATCATGCACCAGAGCTTAAATTCACCAGATTTTGGTTTCTGTGGAAATATGCTCCACACCACCTTACATCAAACTATAATTAACTGAAATGAACATTTCTAAGAAGATATAAACATCACTCAAACACCAAAATTTCACAAACAACACAAAAGTCACATTTTTTTATAAAATCTGCGCAATTACAAACTAACAGTTTTCAAGCCAACAAACGTCAAATTTAGTGTTCTAAAGCAAACCAACATTCTAACACTGAAATCTTAACATCAAAATACAAAGCATAGACATAGATAGTGTGAAAATAGAAAGGAAATGCAATCTAACTAAACAAACTAAAACAAACAGTACTAAAAAAAGCGTTATGTGCATAAATTAAGTTCAAACATTTTCTTCACTCTTGTCCTCCTGGATATCTTCCATCGATTGGTGGTGCACATATAGGTTATAGAAGGGTTGATATGGAAACTTATCAGTTGAATCCTCTCTAATGAAAGAATGTTTCTTGAACATACGTACCAAACCATCTTCAATACGCCCAGTTTGTTCAAAATATTCTTTCAATCTCCAATCTAGATGATCCACCTTTTCAGAAATATTCCCAATCACATGCATAAGATTCTGCACCTCTTTCTCTATCTTTTTTATTCTCTTCAAAAGTGCATTTGAATTATAGGAGGGCTGAATAGGTAATGAATTCTGATATCCTTGATCCATCAATACATTCATATCATTTTCATCTCTCATTCCAATACAGTTACAATTGACTTGAGGATCCGTCAGCTTCCAAGGAAGAAGCACTTTTTCCCACTTTCATAAGGTACTTTCAATTGATAGAACAGTTGAAAAATAGTAGATGAATGTCCAAGTCTATTTGTAAATCCAATCACAATAAAAACAAAAATTGATTTTATGATTATGGCTCCAATATCAATAGGTTTTCCAGTTTGATTACAATAATTTAAAATAGCCATCTCCTTTGTTACCTTATTGATCTTCATGGTGGGCAATAAATTCGATGCAATAAAGAAGTTTCATGCCTTATAAGTGCGATTTAGCATTGATGACAAAATACTTACATGTCCATCATCTCTTGCCTCCCAGTTCGCATCTTCATCTGTAAGGTATTGGTAGAGTTCATTTATATTGTCTCTCGTAGGGGTAAAATTCGCATAATGGCAGATAGACACATTTTCAATCACGAACATCTCATTTATTCTTGAAGGAGTGAACTGTACAAACCTGCCTCAGACATAAGTTGTTCCTTGGTTGATCCTATGAAGATCTGCATAAAAATCTTTCACCATAGGGACGATTACAGTTGCATTAGTGTAGCAAAGCACTTCCCAGTGCCTCAACCCAATAATCTCTTGCACTCAAGTATTCGGTGGGTTGAATCCTCAATTTACAAATCCTCTTTCTTTGAAAAGTCTCTTCTTCATTAGAACTCGATCATGTAATTTCTGGGCATCGAAACTGACAAACTTTTTTTGGTTGAAAATTCTAAATCTCGTAGTATTTTTGGAGTGGGAAGCCATTGGATTTGAAATCTAGTGGGTTTTCCCTCGTTTTCCACCTTAAAATAGACTTAAGATTCAGTTTTTAGGAGATTTAAGGGGAAAAAACCACCAAAAATCGCCTTTTGAAACATTTTAGTCATTTTAGTGGTCACGACACATCATGTGCCAGCTCTCTAGAATTTTCTGCATCATGCGCCAATCTGGCGCATCATGCGCTAGTTCCAAAATTTGTGCTATTTTGATTTTGATCCAATAAATTCTCAAGTTTTCCATAAAATTAGGCAATAAAGATGTTTCTAAATATTTTTCTCAAATACACAGACTTCATAATGATCTAAACATAAATATACATAAAATATTTCAAACAAACAAATAAAAAACTCAAAAAGAAACTAAACCACGATTCAGATGAGTTGTCTCCCACAAAACGCTTGGTTTAATGTCGTTATCCTGAATTTCTTAGTCTCATTCTTGGTGACCCAATATTACAGTCTTTTTAAAAGCTAGTTTTTGACCATCAAAATATGATTTTAATTTGTGCTCATTCACTTTAAATATTTATCCAATGTTGGGGTCTTCAATATTAACTGCTCCATAAGATAGACTTGTATAACTCTGAATGACCCTTTCCACCTAGACTTTCTAGGAGATAATTTCAATCTTTTATTACATAATGAAACTTGTTATCCAGGTTCAAATTCTCTTTTTATTATCTTCCGATCATGTTATTCTTTCATCTTTTCCTTATAAATCCTTGCATTATTATAATATTCATTCCTAATTTCCTCAAGCTCATTCAATTGCAATAATCTTTTATCACCAGTATCTTTCAAATTAAAATTAAATTATTTTATAGCCCAATGAGCTTTATGCTCCAATTCAACTAGCAAGTGAGTCTTCCCAAAAATTAATCTATATGGGGACATTCATATAGGTGTCTTATAAGCAGTCATGTATGCCCATAATGTCGTATCTAATCTAACAAACCAATCCATTTTATTAGGATAAACACTCTTTTCCCAAATTCTCTTAATTTCACAATTAGATACTTCTGCTAAAACATTAGTCTGGGGATGATATGAAGTTGCAATTTTATGCATTATATTATATTTTCCACCATTCTTGCAACTGTTGCATTTCTAAAATGAGATTCTCTATTGGTAATGATTACTCTTAGCATTCCATATCTTGTAAAAATATTTTTAATTAAATATTTTGAAACACTCCAAGCATCACATCTAGGTAAAGCGATTGCGTCAATCAATTTTAAAACATAATTCACTATAATCAATATATATATATATATATATATATATATATATATATCTAAATGAAGGTATAAATGGTCCCATAAAATCCAATCCTGTTGCATAAAAAAATTCAATGTCCAACATAAAATTTAGAGGCATTTCATTTCTTTTTGAAATTTTACCTACTCTCTGACATCGATCACATGTTTATATATATATATATATATATATATATATATATATATATATATATATATATATATATATTAGCCTCTCCAAATAAGCAGAGCAATAAAATTTAGATTGCAAAATTTTATGAACAGTTCTATCATTCCGAAATTGACCTGCAAATTCAGAATCATGACATTTCTGAATAATTTCCTGAATTTCTTAATAAGGCACACATTGTGTCATTACTAAATCTTTGCATTATTTATACAAATAAGGATCATCCCAAAAAATAAGATTTTGCATCATGAATGAATTTATTTTCGCGTTGTTTTGTCAGTCCATATGGTAAAATATCACTAACAATATAATTTACAATGTCAGCATACCAAAACATTTCTCATTTTCTTACAACTTAGAGTTGTTCATCAGGAAAAGTTTCATTAATTTCTTTTCCAAATCCAATATTTCTTCATGTTCTAGCCTAGATAGATGATCAACAATTTGATTATGAGTCCCTTTCCTATCGACTATTACAAAATCAAAATCTTGCATCACAAGTAGTCATCTAATTAATCTCATTTTAGCATCCTTCTTTTGTATCAAATATTTAATGGCCAAATGGTCAGTATGCACAACACATTTAGCTCCAATCAAATATGATCTAAACTTATCGAAAGCATACATAATAGCTAATAACTCTCTTTCAGTGGAAGTGTAATTAATCTGAGCATCATTAAGAGTCTTACTAGCATAGTATATGAATTTAAAAATCTTATCATATCTCTGCCCTAAAAAAACTCTAATAACTTAACCACTTGCATCACACATTAATTCAAAAGGTTTCTCCCAATCAGGTGAAAAAATTATAGGAGTAGTGATCAATTTTTTCTTTAAAGTTTCAAAGGCTTTAAGGCAATCTTGATTTAAGTCAAATTTTGTATCTTTTTCTTAAAGTTAGCTTAAAGGTTTAGTAATTCTTCAAAAGTCTTTAATATATCTCCTGTAAAATCCAGCATGTCCTAAATTGCTCCTAACTCCTCTTACTGTAGTAGGTGGAGATAAGTTTGATATGACATTAATTTTTTCAAGATCTACTTCCATGTTATTTCATGTAATTTTATGACCAATCACAATTTCTCCTGCAACCATAAAATGACATTTTTTCTCAGTTCAATGTGAGATTAGCCTTTTCACAACATTCGAGAACTTTCTTTAAATGATTTAAACATATTTTGAATGAAGTTACAAACATGAAAAAATCATCCATTAGGTCTTCAACACCTCTTTAAATTAAATTCCTAAAAATTGACATCATACATCTTTAAAATGTTGCAGGTTCATTACATAATCCAAAGGGAATTCACGAAAAAGCAAACGTTTGATAAGGACTAGTAAATGTTGTTTTCTCTTGATCCTTTAAAGTAATTGGTACTTGATGATAACCGATATATCCATCTAGAAAATAAAAATATTTGTGCCCAGCCAGCCTATCCAACATATGGCCTAAAAAGGTAAAGGAAAATGCTCCTTCCTGGTGGAAAATTTTAATTTTCTATAATCTATGCAAATTCTCTAACCAGTGACTTGCTCGTTGATATTAATTCATTATGCTCATTTGTCACTACCATCACACCTCTTTTCTTTGGAAGAAAGTGAATTGGACTTACCCAAGAACTGTCTGAAATCAGATATATTATTTTAGCATCTAACTATTTTAAAATTTCTTTCTTCAAAACTTATTTCATCATAGGATTTAATCTCCTTTGAGTATAAACTCTTGGTTCATGTTGATCTTCTAATAAAATTCTATGCATACAAATTCAAGGAATCATTCCTTTAATATTAGCTAATGTCCATCCAAAGGCTTTCTTGTATCTTTTCAAAGTTCCCAACAACTATTTTTCTTGCGTACTTGAAATGTGTAGGAAGTGTTTTCAATTCAAGTTCAAGAGGTTTCTCAATAGATGAAATCAAATATTTCTTACTTTTTGTAGGATCTAACATTTCAAAATTTTCTTGAACATAATCCAAATCCTCTTTACTCATTTCCATAGATCCATCTTAGATTTTATCCTCATTTTGATATTCTATATATTCCTTTTCATAGTCTCTTTCAAAAATATTCCTAAAATATTCATGGCTTAAATATTCATTATTATCCATTCTGAAGCATTCAATCTCTTGTTCTTTTGCAGGGTATCTCATTGTTTTTGCAATATTAAATGTAACCCCTTAATCACTAACTCTCATGGTTAGTTCTTCTTTCTACACATCTATCAAAGCTCTTCTCGTGGCTAGGAATGGACTTCCTAAAATGATAGGAATTTCTTTATCTTCCTCCATATCTAATACAATAAAGTCCACAAGAAAGATAAATTTATCAACATTTACTAAAACATCTTTTATAACTCCTTTAGGATAGGTAATCAAATGATCAGTTAACTAACGAGCTACAATTGTAGGTGAAATATCTTCTAAGCCCAACTTTCTGAAAATTGATAACGACATAAGATTAATACTAGCTCCTAAATCACATAAAGCTTTTCCATAAAATCTTTCTCCAATAGCATAAGAAATTGTAAAGCTTCCAGGATTTTTAAGTTTTTCAGGAAGCTTTTTCTGAATTATAGTGCCACCCTCTGAGTGCAACAGTCTCATTATCTACAAACTTCATTTTCTTATTAAGTATATCCTTCATGAACTTCACATAACATGACATTTGCTCCAAAACTTCAACAAATAGACTGTTTATCATTAATTTCCTTAAAATTTCAAAAATTTTTGAAAATTGGTTGTCTTTATTTTTTTGCTTCAATATTTGAGGAAATGAAGGTGGTGGTCTTTTTAGAGAGATTTTCATTGGTTTAATACGACTTTCTGCTTTAAAATGAAAATCTTCACTAGATTTTTCATTTTCCACCTCATTTTTTTCAATTATAACTTCTTGTTGAACTATGTTTTCTAATTCTATTCCACTTCTTAGTTGAATATCTTTAATTTGCTTTTATTTATGATCTTTGAGATTTACTTCAACATTACAAGGAAATGTTCCTAGAGGTCTATTGCTAGGTACGGTAGCAGTACATCCCGATTGATTTTCCATGTTTCTGATTGCAGCGCCTTGACTTTGTAATTGACTTCCCATTTGCAATATCAATAATTCCATTGATAAATTTTTCTCCTTACTCGGCAAATTATTAAAACCTGGGGGGTAATAAGGTTTATAAGCTTGATTCCCTTGACTGTTGGAGTTTCCCAATAGGTTCCCGGTATTGTTTCCTCATTGCAAATTTGCAAAATTAGAATTATTGTTACTCCAACTAAAGTTTGGATGATTCTTTCAACCATGGATATAATAATTGGCATAAGGATTATTAAAACAATTGCTTATTACATTTAAAGTTTCATAAGAAGATTGAGATTCTATCATTTGTCCCAATGAGTTTTGCTCAAGCACAGGTGTTGCCTGAGAATAATTCATTCCATATTGATCTATCTTCTTCTATATAATAGCTATTTGTGCAGCTAACATAGATATTGCATCAAAAGCATGAATACTAGCTACTCTTTTTAGATCTACCCTTTAAGAGGGTCATAGAAAATTTTTAGTAGTCGTCTCCTCAATTAATGAATATGCTTCATTAAATGGTTTTGACATTAAGGATCCACCGACAACAACGTCAATTATCGATCTAAGAGATCCAACCCATTATAAAAATTTTGAATTATTAAACAATCTGGCAATGCATGGTGTGGACACTTTCTAAAAAGATTTTTAAATCTTTCCCAAGCTTCATAAATTGATTCCCCTTTAAACTGACAAAAACATGTGATATCATTTCTAACCTCAGAAGTTTTTGATGGTGGGAAATATTTTGATAAAAAATTTTGTGGCAAATCTCCCCATGTTCTGATAGATCCAGGTGCTAATGAATTTAATTAAATCTTAGCTTTATCCGTTCGTGAAGAAGGAAAAAGTCTAAGTCTGACAACATCATTCAACACTCCATCATATTTAAATGTAGCACACAATTCAAGAAAACTACCAAGGTGCAAACTAGGATCTTTAGTTGATGTTCCTCTAAACTGATTATTTCTTACAATTTGGCTAATAACAGGCATAAGCTTAAATGAATTGGTAGCTACAACAAGATTTTGTATGCTCAAATGAGTTTCATCTACTGTAGGATTAGCATAGACTCTTAAAGGTCTCTGATGCTTTCATTTTCATTTCCAGCATTACATAAATTACAAGCCATTTTGCTAAAATGATTTATTTCTTTTTATTGTTTTCAAATTTTCCTAATAGTTCTTTCTAACTTTGAATTGTAAGGTACTAAACTTCAGATCTTACACTATGCATAAATGAACAAAGCAAGTAATTAAGAATAAAAAAACACAATTAAATAAGAAAATGTTCAAAACTAAACTATAAATACTCTTTTTTTTATTTTTATTTTTAAAATAAAATAAAATATCTTACTAATACTTTCCGTTACTTCCCCGACAACGGCGCCAAAAACTTGATGCGGGAAGATTTAGTGTATAAATTTTGTAAATATTTTTCAATATTACAAAATACACACGACATATATAATAATAAATATGCAATATAATCCCAATAAAAATACCTTTTATGAAAATATTTTATCTTTAAAACTCTTTTTGATTTGCCGAATCTCTTTTAAAGTCAACGCAAGTATACATATCACTCAAGTAATAAAGCGCTCTAATTGAGTTCTAGATTTTGATCCCACAGGGAAGTTGGAAATACCTTTAAGTAAATTCTTAGAATTATTTTATAAGTGAAAAATAAAAGAATAAAAGTAAAGTGTGAAGTTTGAATATTAACTACTAAAGTGAATGCTATATAAAATGCAATTGAAAGATAGAGTTAACTATTTAAAAATTAAACTTTCATAAGTAAAATTACGTAAACTAAATAAAATTTTTGATGATGAAAGATTCAAATTTAAGAAAGCAACATTCCTCTTTACAATGATTATCTGGGTTGTGAAGAATTTAAAATCGTTTGAAAGTATATATAAAAACAGTTTTGTGCCAAATAGAACCAATCCTATTCTTTACCCTCTTCCGAGTGTTATAGAAAACATTGAATAATCCAGAGTTTGGTCCCTAATTTTTTGGTTACGCTGGAAGGATACCGGCTGAAACTTCAAAGCTCCCACTACTCCCTCCCCTGAGGGCTAAAAATATTGCATTAGTTTCCAATCAATTGGAAAAAAAATTGGGGATTTTAATATGTCACCTTAAAATTTCCAATTCTGCATCCAACAAAGTATATTTCCCTATTTTTTGCACTTAATTCCATGTATGACATACTCTCTTATGAAATTAAATGTGATTCTCCCCCTATTGTAGAAATCATATCCCTTTTCAGAATATATGTTTCTCAACATTTTTTAACATTTTAATTGGCCATATCAAAACGTAAATGAAGATCGGAGTTCAAATCATCATAAATTATTAACATTTAAAACCATAGAGAACAAATTCGATTCTTCACAAAACCATATCTCAAAGCAGGAAGAAAGATAAAGAAGACTACTCAGAATTCATGAGAAGGATACTACAAAAATTGGATTTCATATATAAAAATAAGTTTACAAAATAAAAGAAATAAGACACACAACTTATCTCACAATCTTTCATAAGAAAATCCCTAGAAGTTCTCTTCAAGCCTTCCTCTCCTTACAAGCACTCTCAATTCTCTCTTAGAAATGTATTGAAAAAGAAATCTCTCACCTTCCCTCTCCTCTTACAACCTTAGAAGAAAATCTCCTCTTCTCTTCTCCTTGCCTTTAACGGCACCCTCACTTTCTTTCCTCTTTCGTCCCCCCTAAACTCCTTGAATTCTTCCTCTTTTATTTTGGGTTGTCTCCTTTCAAAAAGAATTTAAAAATCCCACCAAAAGTCAACTCTCTTGAATTCAAAAGATGTGTCATTTGATCCAAGAGACATCCCTTCAAATAAGAACCTTCCAAAATGCCTAGATGCATTGAATTACTCTAATAGGTGTGTAGAACAAGCGTCCCTTGAAAATTTGCACAAAATTTGTCTCGAAGTGCCTTAATCTACAAAAGTCATCTTTGGCGCATCATGCGCCACATGATGCGCCAAATATGGCGCATCATGCACCAGTTCTCTTGATTTTAACGCATCATGGACCAATTTGGTGCATTGTGTGCCAGAATCCAAAAATTCACTATCTTGGCTCTAAATTTCATCCTTTTTGCCATTTTTGCTCCAAATGCCTAATAATGATATATCTACATTAAAAACATGAAAATACCCTTCTTTAAAGTGGAATATCACAAAAAATAAGCATAAAATATGTACTTAAAACAGTGTATTATCTTGGTGTATCAGTTAGGACCAGTTAATGGAACTTCAAGTTGAGCTAAAAAGAGTTTAGAATTTCTAATGGTGAGTGCCCTTTTCTAGTCCTTTAGAAATAGTCAACAGGAAAGTTCTATGACTAGAATCTAGGCTACTAAAAAGGAAATTAGACCTCAACCAAAAGTAAGGTCAACAAATAGACCCCTAATAGGTGTGGTGTGATGGGCAAGCACACTGCGCGTAGTGGTGTTGACCGACGAGATAAAAAAAGTAACACAGGCTTCTAAGTCATCTAATCTAGAATGAAGAGCATAATTGAGTAACAGTTGTTTCTGCTGTGGAATAACATAGATTCTCACCGGGGAAAAGAAAGGAGATTTTGGGGACATTTATCAGGCAAACCTGCAGTCCCAGCTAAGATTCAATTCGAATTGAATATCTCAAAGATTTAGTTTGGATTTCAATTTAAAATTTTAAGGAGAAGAAACTATGCATGAGGAAACTGTATTGAGTGGAAAATACAACCGTAGGAAGGGAACAGGGCTTCAAAGGCCTATCCCAAATGCAAGTATGGGAATAGGGCATCAAAGATGAGAATAGGGCGTCAGAGGCCTACCCCGAATGCAAAGATGGGAATAAGGCGTCAAAGGCCTACCCCAAATGTAAAGATGAGAATAAAGCGCCTAAGGTTTACCGTGAATGCAAAGATGAGAATAGGGTGTCAAAGGTCTGCCAGCATTAATGGCCTACCCCAAATGCAAAGATAGGAATAGGGCAACATAGGCCTACTTCAAATGTAAAAATGGGAATAGCGCGTCAAAGGACTACCCAAATTCACAGATGGGAATAGGGCATCAAAGGACTACCCTATATGCAAAGATGGGACTAGGGCATCAAAGGCCCACCCCGAATGCAAAGATGGGAATAGGGCATCAAAGGCCCACCCTGAATGCAAAGATGAGAATAGGGCGTCAAAGGCTCATCCCGAATGCAAAGATGGGAATAGAGCATCAAAGGCCTATCACGAATGCAAAGAAAGGAATAGGGCGTCAAAGTCCAAACCGGAATGCAAAGGTGGGAATAAGGCGGCAAAGGCCTATCACAAATGCAAAGAAGGGAATAGGTTGTCAAAGGCCCACCCCGAATACAAAGATGGGAATAGGGTGTCAAAGTCCTACTCTGAATAGGAAGATGTAAATAGGGCATCAAAAGCCTACCCTGAATGCAAAGATGGGATTAAGGCATCAAAGGCCTACACGAAATGTAAATATTTATGAAAATAAGGTGCCATACTCAATTTAAGGTGGTCTTAAAACCTATCTCAAAGAAAATATTGGGAATCAGTGTGTTAGCTCTGCTCCTGAGAACAAAGTGAACATAGTTTAAAGGGGTTTGAGGTGTTGAGCTCATAGGTATGTGAAGTATATTTTTAAAATTTAATTTTTCTTGGCTGAATTTCAAAAACAGGTTAAAATTTTAATACCAAACTTTTGTTATATTATTCTTCGTTCGTCACAATTCAGAACCAACATATGGTTCCATGGCTCTTTATCAATCGCACAAAGGGAAATTTGACAAATATGTTGAAATCTGAAAGATATTTCACTAATCTGTTTCAAAAAGGTGTTACAGACTGATTGCATGCTCAAAGCTTCAAAATAGACAATCATGCTGAATACATCTGAAACATAATATCCGGGGTACATATCATATATGCTACTCTAATACAATACAAAAGGTGGCAAAAAATTTCTATCTGCCCTTTGTGGGATGAGCTCTTGATCAAACTAACCTAATAAGCCACACTCTAGGAAAAGAATTCCTTTCACATATTCTTAGAGGTGCAACCATCTCATAAGTTGTACGGGCGCAACTCCTCTAACTTTGAATCTGGTCAGACCACATGTGGCGTATTGTTATCATCCATCTTTCTGAATGTCATAGACACTTTGAGGTGTCGTACCCCTCGAAACGTGGTGCCTGACTAAGTCTGCTCCATTTCCTTTAAGAATTAGTTTTGAACACATCAGTAATAGAATCTCAACAGATTCTCTATACTCCCGAGGGCCAATAACATGAATTTCTTTTTTGAACAGAATATTGCTCTCGGTCATGAAGGACACTATGCAGAAATGTCTGACAAAATCATGATGATCTATGTGTCTGGGAATACAATCTCCTTCATTGTAGATGTTGATTATACAACTATTGGGAATGCAATAAACATCCTTTTATCATCCACTTTATTTCAGAAGGCATGGGTCCTACCTCATCATATCTCAAGCTACCTTGGAGGTTCTCTTACCTATCTTCAGTGAAATTATAGCAGCAACGACATTGGAATTGTTATCCTTTCTTTTCGTGCATCCACTTTCATGGTTCTGAGTAAGTTCTCTTCATTAGCAGGCCAGCTCAACCTTTATCTCTCAGGTCAAATACGCCGTCAAGAATTCTCCTTTCATTATTTTCAGAGAAGACCCTTATATACAGCTCCAGGCCCTCCAATATATTGACAAATTTTCCCTGAATTTCTTTGTAGAATTCAAATTCTCTCTTCTTTACTTTGTGCCTCTTGCCCAATTCTGCCATAGTGACCATCTGTGACTGTCTAGGCTGCCCCTTCATTTTCACATCTAGATAATGGAATATATGACTCAGTGTTCGTGTAAGCTGTCTCCTGGCATCCTATGTCAGTGGTTATGAACTCCTAAAAAGAACTTTAGTGATCTAAATGGAGAACATTGCATGTTGAGCATTCCACAAAAGCTCCTTATGTTGATACTTGTACAAGAACCTCAATGTTGCACATCGGGCGACCCTTGTAAAGTTCACTTGGTGTTTCTGATTCTATCTTCTCTATAGTAAAGTCAGACTCATACTCAGTAGCAGACAAACTAGTAGAAGTCTCTTTCATACAAGGATAATAAATTTTACCCTCAGGAATCAGGGCGAATAAATTTTTTGCCTTTTTCAGGCACCTCTTTTCTTCACATAGAAAAGCTCTGTTCTTGCGACAATAGGTATTTCAGCATTGAGTTCTTTTGAGCGGCACATTTGGAGTTCTTTCTTCATCAGCACTAATTAGATCCCCTATTGGCGTGATGCACCAAAAATATATGCATTTTAAAGCTATAATTTATACTCATTTTTGGTACTATTGCGCTTTAAAGGAAGGTATTTTTCATATCTTATTTTAGGTTGTTGATTTTCAGTACTTGAAGCAGAAAGGAAGCAAAATTGTTAGAATTTGGAGTCAAAATGGAGTTTTAAAAGAAATGTTAAGTGGCGACGGCGCCAGATTGGGCACCGATGATTCCATATGACATAAAGCACAAAATTAATTAAAGGGCCACTCGCACCGACAACGTCAATGTCGGTGAAAGACCTATTTTTAGAAGATTTAACAAATTTAGACTCTTTTTGAAGAGTTTTTGGATGTACCTCTTGAAAAACTGACATTAGGATCTATTTAGAGCAAAAATTGATCAGAAAAAGCCCCGCACCTTGTGTCCATTAGTCCTTTAGTTCCTTAGGGTTTTGAATTAGTTCTTTGAGTTTTGTGGCGAGTTTAAGTGTGAATTTTTTTCTAAGATTTGTTGGAAGGGAGAGAAGTGAGGGATTTCTTCCTCCTTACATCTTATAAGAGAGAAACAAGAGTCTTATAAAGAGAGAAAGAGTTCAAGAGAGGCTATAAGGGATTTACATTGAGAAAGAGTTTCAAATAAGTGTTGTTTGTTTATTATTATTGTATGAAATTTCTTTTATATATGAAATTTGTGTTTTGTCATATATTTTTCATGAAGTCTGAGTAGTTTTCTTTATCTTTATTCCTACTATGAGATATGATGAAATGAAAAGATAATTTGGATGTGCCAATTTTAAAATATAAAATAAATTTTGATGTTTTTCGACTCTATTCTTAGTTTATTTTTCAATCTGGTCAATTGAGATGTTAAAATTTTTGTTGTGAAACATATGATCCAGAAAATGGAATATAAGCTCTACAACAGAGTGAGAATCACATTTAATTCCATGGAGGAGTGTTTTGTTAATGGAATTAAGTGCAAATAAAAAGGAAAATATATATTGTTGGGCATAGAATTGGAGATTTTAGAGTGATAGACTAAAAAACCTAATTTGGTCTTAGTATTTAAAAACTAAAGAGGGTGTTAGCCTTCAGGGGAAGGGAAGTGGGAGCTCTGGAGTGAGAGCCAATATCCTCCTAGCCTAACCACAGATTTTGGGACTAAACCTGAGATTAGCTAACTATTCTCTATATCACTGAATAATGGTAGAGAATTAAAATTGTTCCTATTTGACACAATACAAATTTAAACCATTTCTCTTGTCTCATTTAACTAAAAACTCATTGTAGTGGTAAAGATATTTTTTCATATTAGATAAGTTGATCACATAAACATAGTTTAGTAGTTACTGTTTAAATTTGCATTACAGTTTTGCTAGTAGTTAATAACTTAGTTCTAATAGTACCTTAAATATTCAAAATAGTGACAGTATTTTTATTTTAATGTTGTGTGTTTCCTAGTTAATTTATAATTTCGAATTTAAATCTTCCTTGTGGGAATGATATTTGCGGCTTAAATAGAAAGTCCTGTATTACTTAATAACGATATGTATACTTGCGTAGAATCCCAAGATAAATTGCTTAAATTTCTTATTCAGAAAATAACACATCAGAGTTTTGGCGTTGTTGCAAAGTGAAGTCAACTTTAAAAACTTTGCATAACTATAATTATCAGGGATTAAGTTTTTGGCGTCGTTGTCGGGGAGGGTAATGGTAAATTAAATAGATTTGGTAAATTAGGAAATTTAGTGATGAAAAATAAAAATTAAAAATTAAAAAAAAATTAAAAATCATTAAAAAATTATAAAAAATATTATATACATTTAAGAGTATTTTTAAGAAAATTTTCTTTGCTTATTATATTTGTTTATGAGTAGTATTGGATTTGAAGGTTTAGTACCTTATGATTTAGAATTAGAATGTACTATTAGAAAGTTTGAAAATAATAAGAAAATAATTAAAAATTTGAACAAAATGGCAAATAACTTAAATAATCAGATAAATAAAAATCGACAAATACCTTTAAAAGATTATGCTAATCCTAGAACAAATGAACTTCACTTGACTATTCAAAATCCTGATGTTGCTGCTAATTCATTTTAGCTTAAACTGCTATTATCCAAATGGTACAAAATAATTAGTTTGGAGAACCACCTACTGAAGATTCTAACTTACATCTTACTAGTTTTCTTGAAACATGTGCTACTTTTAAAAATGGAGTGTCTAATGATGCTGTCAAGCTCATACTTTTTTCTTTTTCATTAAGGGATAAAACTAAAGCTTGGTTAAATTCATTAACTCTTAGATCTATCAGAACTTAGGGTGAATTATCACAAAAAAATTTTGACTAAATAATTTCTACCCTAAAAAACTACTACGTTTAGAAATGATATTACATTTTTTTGTCAGTTTGAAGGGGAATCAATATATGAAGCCTGACAAAGATTTAAAGATCTTCTTAGGAAATGTCCAAATAATGCTTTACCAAATTGGTTAATAATTCAAACTTTTTACAATAGATTAGTAGGATCACTTAGATCTATTATAGATGCTGCTCCATGTGGATCATTAATATCAAAACCTTTTGATGAAATGTACTCTTTATTAGAGAAAATGGCTAATAATAATTTTCAATAATCCTCTAAACGGATAAATCCTAAGAGAGTAGCTAGTATTCATGATTCTGATGTGGTGTCTATTTTAGCATCTCAAATTGTCGTTATATCAAAAAAGATTGATCTAATTGGAGTGAACTATTCTCAAACACCACCAGCATTAGAGGACAATTCATTAGAATAGATAATTGATACTCAATCATCTTATGAAACTTTTAATGCTATAAATAATCAAAATAATAATCTCTATTCTAATTATTATAACCCTGGATTGGAAAATCACCCTAATTTTAGTTGGAATAGTTATAAAAATTCAGTGCCTCGAGAAATTCAAATAACCAAGGAAATCCTAACTATCAACCTTATTATCCTCTTGGATTTAACTCTAACCCTAACCCACAAGTTAAGGAAAAGAAGTTGACTATGTAAGAAATAATGTTGAACATGGGAAATCAAATACTAAATCAAGGGGTTGCTATTAGAAATACTGAAAATGAATTAGGACATATAGCTACTGCACTTAGTAACGGACCTTCAGGAATTCTTCCTAGCACTGCGGAAGTTAATCCAAAAGATCAGAATAAGAAGCAAATTAAAGATATTTGATTATAAAGTGGAAAAGAAGTGGAAACAAGAATCCAAAGAGAATTGCAGTAGAGGAGGAGAAGGAAAGATTGAATGAGACCACAATGAAAAAGAACCAATATAAGTTCCTTTAGAAAAGTCACCATCTCCGTTTCCTCAATAATTGAAGCAGAAAAAAAAAGATAAACAATTGACAAATTTTTTGGAAATTCTTAAAAATTTAACGATAAATATTTCTTTCATTGAGACTTCAGAACAAATGCCAAGTTATGTGAAATTTATGAAGGATATGCTAAATAAGAAAAGGAAGTTTGTAGATCACGAGACCATTGCACTTAGTGAAGAATGTAGTGCTATTATTCAAAAAAAGCTTCCTGAAAAGTTAAAAGATATTGTTTGTTTTACTATACCTTGTGCTATTGGAGAAAAATTTTTATGAAAAACCTTTTGTGATTTAGGAGCTAGTATTAACCTATTGCCTATATCAATTTTTAAGCGGTTAGATTTAGGAGAAATTTCTCCTACTACTGTAACTTTTCAGTTAACTGATTGATCAATAACTTATCCTAAATAAGTTATAGACGATGTATTAGTGAAAGTGAATAAATTTATTTTTCTTCTAGACTTTATTGTATTAGATATGGATGAAGATAAAGAGATTCCTTTTATTTTTGGGAGACCATTTCTTGCAATAAGGAGAGCTGTCATAGATGTGAATAAAGGAGAATTAATAATGAGAGTTAATGATCAAGAACTAACATTAAATAATGGAAAAGCTATGAAATATCCTACAATAGAAAGAGATAATTCAATGTCTTACGATGAAAGTTACTGATTATATGAGTAATGAGTAATTTAAGTGAATGTTTGAATAAAAAATTAAGGAAAGAAAGAGTATTTTTGAGAATGAGAATAAAATAAAAGAAGGGAATTTAGATTATGTTCAAGGAAAATTTGAAACTTTATACTTTTTAGAAAATGATAATAAAAATATTACTCCTTTTCGGGTCGGAGTAAATGATACAACCTTACCTCAAACGAAGATGACTCCTTGGGTAATTCCATGTAAATTAGCATAGAATTCATTTACCATTGGTACAACAACTGCAGCGGTAGTGTAGCACAAAACTTCCCAACATTTCTGTGCAATGAATTTCTCAATCTGTGAACTTGGATTACTCAATCCATAATTGACAAAGCCTCTCTCCTTGAGAAGTCTCTTTTTCATAATGACTTTATTGTATAATCTCTGTGCATTAAAACAGATGAAGTTTCATCTATTGAAAACTCCATACCTTGAAGTATTACTGGAATTGGAAGCCATGGAATTTGAAATTAGGAAGTTTCTGGTCATCCAGGGCAGTTTTTAGGCCTTCAAAAACACCTCTCGGCAGTTATTTAGGAGAGCAATCCCGCCAAAGTCCACCGCATTTGCACTGAACGCGCGAAACAGTTCGGGCCACCATTGGTGCTCCCGATGGCGCTGTTGGCACCATGGTCTACATAAGCGGGTGTCTTCGGTGCTAGAGGCCATAATCGTGTCTTTTATTTTTTTATTTAATTTGATTCTAAATTTTCCTCTAATACCAACATTTGTCTTAATTTATGATATGTAAAATTGTGTAGGATTCAAAAATATTATTATTTCCTAAAAATACTTATTAAACAAAAATATTAATGTATAGATATATATAGATTTTTGTATGGGTTGCCTCCCACAAAGTGCTTGGTTTAAAGTTATTAGCCCGGCATACTATTGTTTAATTAGGATGACTTAACATTAAAATTTCTTTAAATTTTGGCATGTCTCCCACATAATAATGTTTTAATCGATGCCTAGTAACTTTAAATATCTTTCCAGTTTTAGGATCTTTATTAACAACAGTTCCATAATGATAGACTTTAATCTCTATAAATGGTCCTGACCATCTGGATTTTAGTTTTCCTGGAAATAATCTCAATCTTGTGTTATATAATAAAACCTCATGTCCATGTTCAAACTTATTTTTAAAAATCTTTCGATCATTCCATATTTTAATTTTCTCTTTATAGATTTTTACATTATCATGTGTTTCATTTCTAATCTCCTCAAGTTCATTGAGTTGCAACAATATTTTCCCACCTGCATCTTTTAGATTAAATATAAATTCCATAATAGCCCAAAATGCTTTATGCTCCAATTTTACTGGTAAGTGACATATTTTTCCAAAAATAAGTCTATATGGGGACATTTCTATAGGAGGTTTATAAGCAGTTCTGTACGCCCATAATGCAGTATCTAATCTAGCAAACCAATCTAATTTATAAGGATTTATAGCTTCTTCTAAAATTCATTTTTTTCACGATTTGATATTTCAGTAAGACCGCTGGTCTGGGATGATAAGTAGTATAGAATCTATGTTTAACATCATATTTTTAATCAATTTCTTGATTTTCTTATTCCTAAAATGAGATCCTCCATCTGTAATAATTACTCCCGGCATTTTCATCTCATAAAAATATTTTTATTTGAAAAATTTAGAAGCACTCCGAGCATCACATATAGGTACAGTAATAGTTTCAATCCATTTAGACATATAATTAACAACAAATAATATGTATAAATTTCCAACTGAAGGCATAAATGGTCACATAAAATGTATTCCCCACACATAAAAAATTTCAACTTTCAATGTGTAATTTAGAGACATTTCATTTCTTCTAGAAATAATTCCTACTCGCTGACATCGATCGCATGTTTTAATATATTTATTAACATCTCTAAAAAGAGTAGACCTATAAAATCTAGCTTGCAGAACTTTATATGCAATTCTATTTGTTCCAAAATGTCCTCCAAATTCAGAATCATGACATCTTTCACTTATTTGTTGACTTTCTTCCTAAGGCTCAAACCTTCTAATAATTAGATCTTTAAATTGTTTATATAAATATGGGTCATCCTAAAAATATAATTTTGAATCATAAATAAATTTCTTTAATTGCCAAGTCTTAATATCTGGTGGTAGAATATCACTTATGATATAATTTACTATATCAACATACCACAATATATTTAATTCATTAATATTATATAATTGTTCATCAAGGAAATTTTATAAAATTTAATTTGTAAAATTATTTGACATTTCTTTTTCTATTCTAGAGAAATGATTAGCTATATGATTATCATTTCCCTTTCTATCAACTATACTAAAATAAAACTCTTGCAATAGAAGTATCCATCTATATAATTTTGGTTTAGCATCCTTCTTTTGCTTCAAGTATTTGATAGCATAATGATTTGTATGCACTATACATTTGGTTCTAGTCAAATAAGGTCTAAATTTATCAAAGACATAGAAAATAGCTAATAACTCTCTTTCAGTAGTAGTGTAATTAATTTGAGCATCACTTAGAGTTTTACTAGCACAAAATATGACTTTAAAAACTTTGTTGTGCCTTTGTCTTAAAACTACTCCAATAACATAATCACTAGCATCACACATTATCTCAAATGGTTTATGCCAATTAGGTGAAACTATTATAGGTGCAGTGACTAAATTTTCTTTCAATAGTTCAAATGCTTTTATGAATTCCTCATTAAAATAAAATTTTGTATCTTTTTCTAAAAGTTGGCATAATGGCTTAGTTATTTTTGAAAATTTTTTATATAATGCCTTTAAATACGAGCATGTTCTAGAAAACTTCTTACCCATCTAACCGTAGTAGGAGGTGGTAATTTTTCAATAGCTTGAATTTTTGCAAGATCTACTTCCATGTCATTTTTGAAATTTTATGCCCAAGTACAATTCCTCCTGCAACTATAAATTGACATTTTTCTCAATTTAGTACTAGGTTGATTTCTTCACGTAATTTCAGAACTTTTTCTAAATTATTTAAACATAATTCAAATGAAGCCCATAATATAGAGAAATCATCCATAAATACTTCCATTCCATGTCCAGTCAAATTACAAAAAATTGACATCATACATCTTTGAAATGTCGCAGGTGCATTGCATAGTCCAAAAGACATTCTACAAAACGCAAATGTTCCATAAGGGCTTGTAAATGTTGTCTTCTCTTGATCTTTAGGAGCAATAGGAACTTGAAGATACCCGATATATCCATATTAAAAGCAGTAATATTTGTTTCCAGCCAATCTATCCAACATTTGTTCTAGAAAGGGTAAAGGAAAGTGATCTTTTATGGTGGCCATATTTAATTTCTATAGTCTACACAAATTCGATAACTAGTAACTTGTCTCATTGGAATTAATTCATTTTTCTCATTTACTTCAACAGTCACTCCTGCTTTCTTTGGAACACAATGAATTAAACTCACCTAAGCACTGTATGAAATAGGATATATAATTCCAACATTTAACCATTCTAAGATTTCTTTTTTAACAACTTCTTTCACTATTGGGTTTAATCTCCTACGAAGATCAACTTTAGGTTCGTATTGTTCATCTAATAGAATTTTGTGCATATAAATTGAAAGACTAATTCCTTTAATATCTGATAAAGTCATTCTAAAAGACTCTTTATATCTTTTCAACATTTCAATTAATTTTTGCTCTTGAATTTCAGTAACTCAAAAGATACAATAATAGGCAATGTAGATAAATCTTCTAACAACACATATTTTAAATGGGCAGGTAATACTTTCAGATCAAGATCAAGTGGTTTAATGCTCAAAGGAATAAAGTTTTATTATCATTTTCCAACAAATCTAAAGTTTCAAATTCGTACTGAATATAATCTAAATTTTCTTCTTTTATTTCATTCTCATTCTCACTAAATTCTTCTTGCCTTAGTTTTTCTTCAAACTCTTTCTTAAATTGCTTATTACTTAGATAACCAGTAACTTTCATCCTAAAACATTCATTATCTTTTTCTATTGCAGGATATTTCATAGCTTTTAAAATATTAATCGTTATTTCTTGATCATTAACTCTCCTTATTAATTCTCCTTTTTGCACATCTATCACAGATTTCTCTGTTACAAGAAATGGTCTCCCCAAAATAATAGGAATCTCTTTATATTCCTCCATGTCTAATGTTATAAAGTTTACAATAAAAATAAATTTATCCACTTTTACTAATACATCTTCTATAACTCCTTTAGGAAAAATAAATTTATCCACTTTTACTAAAATTTTGTAAATTGTTTGTCTTTATTCTTCTGCTTCAGTTGCTGAGGAAATGGAGGTAATGGTTTTTCTAAGGGAACTTGTATTGATTTATTTTCATTATGGTCACTTTCAATCTCTTCCTTCTCCTCATCAGCTTCAGTTTCTCTTTAGATTCTTA
>NEWO01002425.1:2404-13430 GCA_003013225.1 Phalaenopsis aphrodite
TCCTTTATATTAAATAGGGGAACTTGTCGGCAAATACAAAGGTTTTGCAGACCAAACGAACGTCATACTTTCCTTAGTTTATTTTGATCGAGCCTCATCCTCAAGTCTTGTGTTTATCCTTCGGGATAGATACAGGATTTGAGGCACAATGCTCTTTCATTTTAAACTATGAAAAATATGAGGTCAGTTTGATTTTATACTTCAACGTTTTTCCGAAGCGGGCGACGGGATTTCGATTCCAGCGACCGACAGCTTCTTACGGGCAACCCCACAAACCAACCCGAAATAATGCCGACAAAATCATATCCCCTTTTTAGAACATATGTTTCTCTACTCATTTTAACAATTCAATTAGCCATATGGAAAAGTAAATGAAGATCGGAGTTTAAATCATCACAAATTATTGACATTTAAAACCGTAGAAAATAAAATCAACTCTTCACAAAATCATTTCTTTAAAGTAGGGAGAATGATAAAGAAGACTACTCATAATTCATGAGAATGATACGATAAAATATGGATTTCATATATAAAAATAAGTTTACAAAGAAAAGAAATGAAAAATACAACTTATCTCACAATCCTTCCCAAGCAAATCTTTAGAAGTTCTCTCCAAGTCTTTCTCTCTTTACAAGTACTCTCAATTCTCTCTTAAAAGTGTAATGAAGAAGATATTTCTCACCTTCCCTAGAAGACAATCTCCAAGCCCTTGACATTCTCTCTATATCCCTCCATCTTGGTTCTCACGCCACCTCCCTTTATTTTTCTTTTTTCTAATTCACCCCCCTCTTCTTTAGAAGTTCTTCTCCAACTCTTTTTTTTTAGCTGCCTCCTTTGAAAAGAGTTTCAATTTCCCTTCAAAATTCAAAAGTCAAACCTTTGAATTCAAAAGATGTGCCTCTTTGATCCAAGAGTTAAATCCTTTCAAATTAGAACCTTCCAAAGTGTGTAGATGCATTGAATCACTCCATGGGGTACTTAGAACAAGTGCCCCTTTGAAAATTCATCTCAAACCGCCTTAATTTGAAAAATTCGCACCTGGCGCATCATGCGTCAGCGCTCTATATTTTGGCGCATCCTGCACTAAACCCCAAAATTGGTTGTTTTTGCTCCAAATTTTGCTCCTTTTGCCATTTTTGCTCCAAATGCCTAAAAATGGTATATCTGCAAAAAAACACAAAAATATCTTTTTTTAAAGTGCAATATCACCAAAAATAGGCATAAAATGGGCACTTAAAATAGTATATTGTTTTTGTGTATCAAAATCCTCCAAACTTTAAATGTTACTTGTCCTCAAGTGACACTTTTATTACATAAAATTGTATGAATTTAGGATAGTGATTGACTTATCACTTCTATAATTTAGTTCAAAAAATAAAATAACAAAAATTAAGAAAACCCCTTAATAACTTAGGTTCAAACTCCAATTCTAGGAATATCTAGTAATCAAATTTAAAATTTTTTAATCCCTATTCATTTCAAGAAGAATTGTATTTTGTCATCCTAAGAACATTTTGAACATTCATATGAAAAAGAACTTCATCAAAACTTTACCAGGAATGCTACTAATACTTCAATACAAGTTTAGAAAGTGTAATAAAACTCATTCCTTAAGTTGATTCAAGTGGAGCCAATTTTTTATTAGGCATCTCCTTAAGCTTCTCCTCACCCATTTTTTTTCTTTTCTTTTTTTTCTCTCTTTTTTTATCTTTTAGGATCTTTTTAATCCTTTTTTTCTTTTTCTTTATCCTTTTTCAGGTGTGTTGATCTCACTTTTGGTTGAGGTTTAGTTTTTCCTCTTTAGTGGTCTAACCATAGGATTTTTCTATTAACTATTCCTAGAAAATTGGAAGAGGAACCTTGACCTTTAGAAACTCTAAACTCTTCCTTGCTCAACTTGAAGTTCCACATATTGGTCCTAACCTATAGCATTTAGTAGGTGGGGTCAGTATGTGAGATCTCAAGGAGAGTCCTCATAGGACTGCTTGGCCTTAAGGTTGACCCTGGGTGTTTGTCTGGAGCTAGTTCACTCACTTGTATTCACTTGCACCCAATTTCACTCATAACCCTAAAACCCAGATTTGTTGACTTTGATCCCTTGATCTTTTGGGAAACTCATGTAGATGGTCCCCTAACTCCACTGGCCCTAAGCTGGGGCTTAGCTAAGACTAATACATAGATGACCCAAATGGGGAATTCGTTGATCCATAGCTCATATAAAGTGGTTGGCACCCCAATTCTACCAAAATATCCAACTTGGCTTTATGCCCCTAAATCCACCCAAATTACCTAAATGCCGCCCTAAATTTGGCCAAAATTCCCAAATTCATCCAAAATACCCAAAATTATTCAAAACTAATCTCAAACTATCTGAAACTACCCAAATAGCTCAAAACAACCCAAAAGTTTCAAAATTACTAAAATACCCTCAAATTTGCTAAAATTACAAAAATACCCTTGGTGGCCCAAACTTTCCCAAAACATCCAAAATCAATCACTTCAAATGTCTCCAAAACCAATTTGGACCCATTTCAATTGAACCTGATTCGACCAATTTGACCATTTTTACAAAAACCCCCAAATTGCCTTTAAAGACCCAATTTCCCCATATTCACCACAAATATCAATCAATTTAGCGCTAATCCTCCCCAATTTCAATTCTAAACTCAAATTAATCTTTCATATAATTAATCCAAACCAAATCCAAGCCTAATTGACCCATGCTTTGAGCTCAATTTTAATTCAAATTAAACCCCCAATTTTGACCCTATGACTTAATCTCACTTAATTGAACCATATGATCCACTCAACTTTCCAATTTAAATCCTAAACTCTTCATGAAAATCCTACACATCAAATTGGACTTTTAATTCACCTTGGACAAACTTCAATTTCACTCAACTTCAACCCACATTCAAAATCCCCAAATTTGCCCAAAATTGGCTGTCTCCAAATTCCACCAAATTGAATGTCCAAACCCCAAAATTGACACCAAATTTGTGTTGAAAACTCTTTATGAAGTTACTCTAGACCATTTTGAAACATCAATTTGAACTTAGCCCAACCTTAGCCCAACCTAAACCCAAGTCTAACTTAATACCGTCAAATTGACCAAATGCCGAAAATCCTCCAAATTGAACCTCCAAACCAATTCAAAATTACTCCAAATCTTTTCTAAACTTCTCATGACAATCATTTACACAATATTGATTAATAAATTGAGCTCAATGTCATGGATAGCCTAACCTAGACCCAACTTCTAGCCATTTTTACCCAAATTGAACCCCTTCACCAAAATTAACTTAGCATGCCAAAGTCACCAAATTAATGTCACTACAACCAAAGTTTGGACCCTAGTGACTAGACTCCACCTAAACCACCTAGATGAGCTATGAGCTAATGGTCAATTGATTTAAGGGATCTTAACCATATTTGGGCCTTATTTGAAAATGCCTTGCCATCATCACTTGTCATTGGGAGTAAATCATAATTAACTCTCCCTTGTCCTCTCCGAGACAAAAAGTGATTGAACCCTAGCCAGCAACCTCCTCAGGCGCCGGAATCTGCCACCCGAAGGATCCCCCATTGGCCAAAACACAAAATAAAACTCATCTGAGCTAGTCAAGTCTAATTGGCCACTAGAGCTCTCCATCCCTCTACCTAAGCATCAATTTGCACCCATCAACTGACCAAGTGGCTAGCCTAAGCCTTTCTAATTAATCAACCTCATCCATGGCTAAAGGAGAGCTAACCAAAATCCTTAGGGAAAATTTGTCAAAATCTCACCAAAGACTCTCCAAGCATTCCTAAGCTCAAGCCAACCATCTTCCCCCTCTGGTTCCCTTTTTGAGAGTTCAATTTTGAGCTCAAAACTAGGACATTCTTCCCCACACCTCCATAGTCTACCAAACTTCAATTAACTATGAACACACCATCCCCACAGTGAGAGATGTTGATCCCCCACAAAAGCCCCCTCTCAAACAGCCTCTAACTTAGCTCTAGACCAACACCTGAAATCGAGTTTGATCGAAATCATACCAAAGAAATTCACCATGTCTTAAGACTTCATTTGGAGGTTCGTTGGACCAAATCAAAGCTACCACAACCATCTGATTGAGGCCTCCCCTCTCAGACAAAGGTATTGATCTCTAACCCTAGCCCGGGCCTATTTTGAATCTCCATACGTATTTACTGTGTTTCATACTGTATAAAACATATGTATGTTCATCTTGAGTAGATGAAGGTTTAAAAACAAACCCCATGTGATTTGGTTGAGTATAGAAGAAGATCTTAGGGTTTTAAGTTGAACGGTTCACGGGTTAAGTGACTTGGGGACGATGAACGGATGTCGTCTGATCCCGCGTTTATGTAGTGGACAGTCCTGATGAAGCCAAACGAGGATATGGTCCATAAAGCCCGGTCCGCATGGCAGATGCATGGCTTGTGGTGTCAAATGGCAGAGCGTCGCGTGTTCTCTTGGAGCTGCATATGATCCAGTCAACACCGCACTAGATAAGTAGAAAAATATGGATTTTTGAATTATTTTAAATGTTTGAACTTCAAAAATCTATATCTTTCTCTAGAAAAATCATAAAAATAAAAGAAAAAAAACCTTCTTTCTCAGTGACTAGAGGAGAATCTTGTTGACTAAAAATAAAAATTATTTTCTTATTCCCTGATTTTTAATAAATTAAATACCCTCTCGAGTATTTTAATTCATTATGATCAAACATTGCTCACTATGGCTTGAAATTTTGAGAGTTTTTTCCTCATTATGGAGACTATGTCCTCTGATTTTTCAAGGCTAGAGGACATCTCTATGCTTCTAACCTTAAATTTCAAGCTAAGGTGACCACTTTGGCTTATTTTAATTATATAAATTATAAGATCGTTTGGAAAATTATGGGAATAATTTTAGTATATTTCCTATGGTCAGAGAAATTTAGAAAAAATATCATGATGTCTTGAATTATCTTATAAATTTCTATATTTAAGTAAATGTAAATAGGTTGTGTTAATTTATGTAAATCATATAATTATTAAAAATTGACAAAATCAATCCCACATAGTTCATAAAAATCATGTTTATCCACTGTAAAAATTTAAAAATTATTTGATTAGGTTTGAGTATTAAAGTTGATTTTCTAGGAAACTTTGTATTTTTGTACAAAAATAATTATATTAAATTAAATACACTTGGGAAAATTATGAAAACTGATTTTCTAAGTTCTCTAAGTTCCTTGTGATCAGAGGCACTTGAGAAAAATGAAAATTATTTTTTAGAAAATACTTAATTTTTTAGCCTTATTTTGAATTTAAAAATAATTAAAAATTTAAAAAATATCAAAATATTTCAAAATATGCCTATTTGTTTTTTGATCACTTGGGACTCATTAAAATATTTTTCCTAATTTTTCTAAGTTAAAAATAAATCTTAAAAGCTTAAAAGTGAATTTTCCTTTTTTTCCCATTAAAATAATTATAATAAACAAATTAAAAATCATAAAAATACAAAACTTGATTCTCTGTGTTTTCTAAACTCACAGAAGTCTAATGAAAATATACAAAAAAAATATAATTTTTGTAAATAAGACATTATTTTTTATTTAATTAAATCATTAAAGCTTGTTAATAATAAAATAATAATAATAATAATAATTTAATCCAAAAAATCATGAAATGTTTCTTAAGTGTTTCTTTGACCTAAGGAAACCTCTAATAATTTTCTCATTAATAAAAACTTTATTTTAAGAAGTTGAATAAATCAATTTTTGAAAATATTATTTTCTGAATTTAAATAAATAAATTAAACTAAATTTTGAGAAGGTTTCATACGCTCCTCTAATATTGTAATTACCTCATGGATATAGCACTCTAAATGCTCAAAGTCATTTGGGTAATGTTTAATGAGTTATGAGGTGAAGCACCCCAAGGGAAACATAGTCATTCTAGATTTTGGTGCCTTAATCAAAATTTAGGATTAACCGAGAGAAAATGGGTAATTTTGATCTTAATAAACATGTTTGGATGATCGAAATACAATGAGATTAAAAGGTAGAAACTCACTCACAACCCTTGCACAACATCAACAAGATCATAATTCTCATAATCTTCATGACTTGGAAGTCAACTAAGATCAAATGATTCTTAAGTGATGGGCTTAAGATAGAAAAGAAGATAATTTACTTTTCTAAAGTTCAAAGTTGAGGATGATGTGATCATTCAATAAGGAAATATCTCACATAAATCAAAATTTTGATAATCACCATTTCACCTATTATGATTGTTAAGGTCTTGGTAGTGACCTAGGCTCGATGTCTAAACTCAATTGATTGGATTTAGATGATGATATGATTGGTGATTAACATCTTTAAACACTATAAGCCTGACCTTGATTGTGGGCACCATAATCTTTAAATGACCTAAACTTATCTTATGTGCACCCACTCACATAACTCTTAAATGAAATATCATCTAATTAATTGAGTATCCTATCCTTAGGATAATTAAATTGTCAAGTTTCATTGAGCAACAGGGTAGTTACACTTCAACCTTAGACGATTAATGAAACAATATGATAAGTCCAAAATGAACTCAGAATATTTCAAGAGATCTTCAAAATGGAATAGGGTCTTGCCTCGAGCATTTTGAAATATATTGGACATTCTGAAGGGCAAATTGAACTTGTCATATTTTGTTCTAAAATCATCTACTAGGATCTTCTGAGATTCAATAAAGTCATAACTTGGGATTTGGTAGCTAAACATTCATGTACTCTTGCAATTTAAATTCCTTGCAAAATTATATACATGTCTTGCAAGTACTGACCTTTCAGGTGGTGGAATGAGAAGAATCGACAGGTATGTTTTCAAATAATGCATTTACCTTTTTGTACTTCTTGTTTCGAGCTTGCATGTTAAACAACGATGTCACCCTACATGAAAACCAAAACTACTAGGATAGCCACAAAACCAAAACCAAAACCAAAACTAAAATTAAAAAAGATAAAATTTACCGCCACAACATTCAAAATATAAAACAACTCAAAATTTAATCACAAACATCACAAAACAACATTTGCAACTAAATTAAGACGTCTCTATTGGATGATCAGGAATCCCTTGGAGGAGGTAACCTACGATTGCTAACGAGATTTCTCGCGGTCTAAATGAAAGTATGAAACTCATTAAGTTGAGTTTAGTAAATTCATTTGGACTAAGTGAATTTAAAAGAAAATAGTGATGCCGGAACAAGGGAATTGCAGGATCCTAACTAGTGTCGCACTAATCAACTTTAATATGCCCCACAATATTTAAAGAAACATAACCATAGAAACATTTGATTTGACATCATAACCTGAGACATTAGGAAACCTAAACTTTCCACGACGAGGAGCTTGGAGCTAGCATTGTGGGTAGCACGACCATCTTCATCAGCAAGAGGATCTACAACAACATATCTTTCCTTAGAATTAAACAACAAGCCATAAAATTTTTTAGATTATTTGCTTATGCAACATAAATCTTCAACTCATCTTTAAGTCTTTTGTATAGCTCTGCTGTACAATTTAAGCCCTAACTCGTCTTAGGATTCTGAGGTTGTCGTTCATCATGACCTAAATCCTCACATCTTCCAGGCTATTTGTATGATCGTTCCACACAAATGTAAGCCCTAATTAAATAAAATTGACAGGATGAAACACTCAAATAATTTCTCCTCAAAATCGAAGCCAAACAATAGGATAGACTGGGAAGTCACCGAGGTTCTCCTTCGGATCTACGACATCCCTTAGTTCTTCCTCCTTTGGATTCTACAATAAATGTCCCAAATTTGAGTCATTCCCCTTTCACACCTCTTTGTCCAATCTCGTTGAAAAAATTCCAAATATTTTGAACTCTTTGAAGATAATATTCCCTGATTTTTATTAAGAGTTTTCTTGAATGACTTCAGTCATTTAAGATGTAATTAACTATAAGGGCTTGCCCTTATAAGAAGCATTTCTGAACCCAGCTTAATATAAACCCTATTTAATTCTTCGTATTAAATAGAGGAACTTGTCAACTTATAAATAAAATGGTTTTCACAGACCAAACAAATGTCATATATTTCTTAGTTTATTTGATCGAGCCTCATCCTCAAGTCTTGTGCTTATCTTTCGGGGTAGATACATAACTTGCAGTGTAGTGCTCTTTCATTTGAACTATGAAAGATATGGGAATAGTTTGATTTCATATTTATTCTAAACTTCTATATGTATGTAAATTAAATGCCTTTCTGAAGCGGGCAACACAATTTTGATTCTGGCGACCGACAGGCTTCCAGCGGGCAACTCCCATAAGGTGAGGATTACTATATCTGGATATCTTTTAATAGTTTTGAACATCACTATCTTCTTCTTAAATTCAAAACTCCACACCTCTCCTTACTTAATAAATTCATACTAGTTTATGAATTTTCATAAAGCCTCATTCCTTTCTTCTTACATGAAACTCTAAAATTCTCAACACTTCAAAAATACAATTTTCCTTTACTTAAAATAGAAAAACATAGTCTTATCCTATCATACCAAATATCCTTAACTTTAGAATTGACCTTTATTATTAAAATTTTTTTACCAAAATTTACTATAATATTTATAGACATAAGTATAGTCATTTAAAGTTAAATCTTAATATCCGAGGTCATATTAAATTAATTTTGAAAAATATAGTTACTTAAGGACAAATAAAATTTAATTTTCTCCATTTCAAAAGAAAAATTTCTTTCCCCCCAAACTTAAATTTTTAAATGATTTTAAAAATATTTTAGAACAAAATTTTAGTTGGTGAAAGAAAACAGTAAATGCATGAAAATAAAAACTAACCTGTAGAGGATTTTTGAACATGAAATTGGTTCTGTATACTGCAGGTACTAACTGTAAAACTACATGTATGCTTTAAAACATAAACTAAAATAAAATATATTCTAAAGAATTTGCTGGGATTTAAAATAGAAATACTAAAACTGAAAAATAAAAACTGAAAATACTACACATTCAACGAGCTCAAACTGAAAATACTAAAACTAAAATTGAAAGGTAAAAAGTCTACTATTACTATTACAAATTATAGGTCCACAACACAACATAAAAATCTTAAATCCAACAAGTCTCAAATAAAAGTGCAACACAGTACAAACTAATATAAAAACAACACATAATATCAAATTAAACTTAAACTAAACTATCAGTCCTCATCTTCTTCCTCACCATCATCATCATCATCTTCTTCTTCTTCTCTTGCCTCTTCATTTTCATCATGAATGGGAGCATAGGGAACAAAGCTGGGGCAAGCAGGAAAGTTCACATTAGGTTCACCCATGAAGTGTCTAACCAGAGAATTTTGAAAATCTATATCATGTTGAACTCTCCTCTACTGATATTCATCATTATATGCATTCCTTGCTTATATCTCTCCCAACTGAGTCTGTATATTAATGATATCATAATGTTTAATCATGAGCTAGTCCATAATAATTTCCAACGATGCATAATTAGAAGTAGAAGCCCTTGCAGCAGAAGTAGAGGGCCTATCCCTTCTTCTACTTCTAGACTCAACAAACGATTCTACTCTCTGAATTATGTGCCTCTCAATCGAATTCTGAGACTGTAATCTCTCTTCATTTCCATGGGATTCAACTCCTGATTGTTCACATAGAGTGAAAATCAGGGTAGGATGTCTCAAGCCTCCAGCAGTAGCACTGCAAGCAATACTCTGAGCATGATGAACTATAAGAGCACCAACATCTATTGCCTTCATGTCCTTAATACAATAGTTGAACACAGCTTGATCCTTTATAACATTAGCAAGATGATTTGTAGGTAAAAGTGTGGTAGAGATAAAGTGATGCCATACTATGAACTGAATCATCAACATGGAAGCAGGGAAGTTAACTATTTTGTTATTCTTTATCTTCCACTCCCCTCTTCCATCAGTCAGAAAGGCAATGACTTCTTCCAGTGATAAATCAGTGATAACAAAAGCGACATATTCATCATGGAAGACATTCCTCAGCCCATATAATGCATTAATCCTTTCGGAGGTAAACTCAAATTGCGTACCTCTCACAAGAATACGATCTCTCGCAGTGAACCTTAAGTTGGTTACCAAAGGAAAATATGTTGAGATTTTCATACCTATTTTATACTATTTTTGATGATATTACACTTTAAAGAAAGGTATTTTTGATGTTTTGTTGCAGGAATGATGAAATAGGGTCATTGGAGCAAAAAAATGCAAAAATGAGCGAATTTAGAGCAAAAAGGACCAAAATGTGAAGAATTGAACTAGGGCGCCGACGGCGCCATCAACCCCGCCGACGACGAGATTTTCCTGAGACTCCAGAATTAATTCATTAAGAAGGCCCGCCGAAGGCGAGCTCGGCGGTTATGTCCAACCAGGCTTTGGATGATGACAAATTTTGAAGGGATGCTTAGACAACTCATAGGAAAGCTCATCCACAACTTTAAAAGAATATTTTGCCCAAAAATTAGAGAGGTCCTAGATGTTAGACAGGTCCTGAAGAGGGGAGAATCAAAATTAAAGTGTGAAATAAGTGTAGAGAGTCTAAATTGTGAGGAATTCTTCGAGAGATTGTAAGAGTGGAGGGAAAGCAAGAGATTTCTTCCTCCTTGCTGCTTCAAAGAGGAATTCTATGGGTTGTAAAGAAAAGAAGAGATTCAGAGAAACTTCGAGGAGTTTTCTTGGGGAGAAATTAAAGATAAGTTTATTTAGTATTGTAGTTTACATAACTTTAATTTCATATATGAATTCTGAGTTTTGTTGTGTTTTTCCCATGAGATCTGAGTAGTTTTCTTTGTCTTTCTCCTTGTCTTGAAATTTGTGAAATGGTGATTTGAATTGGTGAATCCATGAAAATGTTAAAGAAATTGTGATGATCTTTTCACTTCAATCTTAATTTACTTTCAATCTGGCCAACTGATTTATTAAAATATGTTGAATTTTACAACTAAAGTGAAGATTACATC
>NEWO01002426.1:0-14860 GCA_003013225.1 Phalaenopsis aphrodite
TGGGCAAGAAAAACCTAAAACTTGAGATATGAAGAGATAAGGTGTTGATACACCTAAAATATAATGTGATTTTATACACATTTTTATATTTATTTTTGATATATTATGCTTTAATGTAAGGTATTTGTGTGTTTTTTCTTCAGGTACAACTAAAAAGGTGAAAAATGGCAAAACGAGTGAAAAAAGATCAAATATGGAGCAAAAATGCAAAAATGGTGCAAAAGTATTTTGGTGTCTAAGCTCCCGTGAAACAGAGAATGTCGTGTTTAAGCGTTAGAGACCCCGCACTTAAGCACCAGTGACAGTTACTTTACGGGTTAATTTATTTTGACAAATTTTGAAGGGACATTTGAGGCACCTATTGGTTAAAGAATGTGGTTATCACCACTAGAAACAAAAAGATGGTTAAAAAACTTGTGAAATGAGACATTATTTGGGTAATACATCGAATTTGAACACATTTTGAAGAGATATCAAGACACCCCTTGGAAAACTATAAAAAGGTGAGACTTGGGACTTCTCAAGGGCTGTTTCTAGTCTCCTCAAGGGCTACTTCTAGTCTCTTTAAGTGTTTCTTTTAGATTCTTCTTTGTTGTGATTTCTGAGAGAGACTGTAAGACGTCAATATTTATATTTATTTTAGTTTTAGTTTCTAGTTTTTCAAAGTTAAGAGTGTTGTAAGAAAAGAAGAGATTCAAAAGAACTTCAAGAGTTTTGTGAAGGATTTGAGATAAGTTTTTATCTTTTTGTTACTATATTTGGTTTTAATTGAGACTTCTTGTTGGTTTGACAATGATTTCTGCTTTTAAACTAAAATGTGGTTTTGTTTTCTCCACGAATTCTAAGTAGTTTTCTTTATATTTTTCCTTAAAATGATAAGTAAATGAAGTATTTGATGAAAGTTGTGGAGAGTATTGATCTTTAATGTTAGAAAAAGTTGTAATGATTTAACTCCATGTACTTCATTTACTTCTTGATTTGGCCCATCGAGATGTTAAAATTTGTTGTGAGAACATGTAAGAACCGGGATGGTATTATCTCAGTCAACAATTGAAAAAAATCACATGAGATTGTATGGATGAGAATGTAATTCATATAATTGAGTGCAAATAAATAAGAAAATAATCATTGAAGGGTGTAGAGTTAAAGGACTTTAAAGTGACAGATTGAAGCCCCCAATTTGGTTTATTGTTTTAGGTTTTAATATGAGATATTAGCCCTTAGGTGGAGGGAATCGAGGAAACTCTAAAGTGAGAGTTGGTATCTTCCCTGCCTAACCGGTCTTCAGAACTATTCAAACTTTAAATTAACTAATATTCTTTATAGCATCTCTAGTAAGGGTAAGGAATAATATTGCTCTTATTTGGCACAACGCAATTTTGCATACTTCCACAACATAATTCTTATACTTGTTACTGATTCATGATAAGTAAAAAAATATTTCATATTCAATGTTTCTTATCTTACAAAAACTTAAGTTATATTTAGAAGTTGTTATTACTTTGTCAAAATAACAAAAATACCAAAAAGAATTGAACTTTAATTATTGTGATAATATCTTTAGTTTAAGTAATTGTCTTTTTGAAATAGAAGTTTATTACTTACTAGTGCATATTTTGAACAATCCTTATGAGTTTGATATTTGGGGATTAATCAAAATGCTCTATATTACTTGATAATGATACGTATACTTGTGTAGTATCCCAATATATATATAAATTAAAAAGTAGAATTCTTATTTTCTTCCGGATCAAGTTTTTCGTGTTGTTGCAAAGTAGGAAAGATAAGTTGAGAATATAATTGCATACATTGTTATACTGTTGCATATAAATAGTCGGGATAAAGTTGTTGCGTCGTTGTCAGGATTGAAATTAAGAAAAATTAAAAAATATGTTTGCAATTTAGATTTTAATTGAAATTGGGATTCAAATTAAATTGTAATTTAATTTAAAACAAAATTTCTATTTTTAGAAAGCTTTATTTAAACTTTACGAATTTTTATAAGAATATTTTAGTATTGTGTTTTTATATTAAGTATCATATTTTTATTTTATGTTAGTGTATGTGTAGTTCAGGTTTTGAAGAACTAGTACCCTATGATTCTGAATGAGAAAGAACTGTTAAGAAAATTAGAAAAATAAAAAAATTAAAAATTTTAAAAAATCTAAAAAAAATTACAGAAATGACAGATCAAAATAATCAATATGGTGAAATTCATCAAGAATTTAGATCATTAAGAGATTATGCTAACCTTACGGTAGATGAACTTCATCGTAGTATTCAAAAATCTACTGTATTGGCTAATTCATTTTAAGCTTAAACCTTTTATTATCCAAATGGTATCAAATAATCAGTTTGGGAAATCACCAACTCAATATCCAAATTTACATCTTGTCAATTTTTTTTGAATTGTGCGCTACATTTAAATATGATGATGTATCAGATAATGTCATAAGACTTAGGTTATTTCTTTTCTCACCGAGGGAAAAAGCTAAAATATGGTTGTATTCGTTAGCACCTGGATCTATCAGAACTTGGGGTGATTTAGCACAAAATTTCCTTATTAAATATTTTCCACCATAAAAAATTGCAAAGCTTAGAAATGATATTACATCTTTTAATCAGTTTGAAGGGGAATATATTTATGAAGCATAAGAAACATTTAAAGAACTCTTAAGAAAGTGTTCACACCATGTTATACCAGATTGATTAATAATTCAAGTTTTTTATAATTGATTAGCTGGGTGTCTTAGATTTATTATCGACGTTGTTGCTGGTGGTTTATTGATGTCAAAACCATTTCATGACGTTTATGCTTTAATTGAAGAAATGTCTACCAATAATTTTTTATAGCCTTCTAAGAGCTTAAATCTTAACAAAGTAGTCAATATTCATGAATCTGATGCATTTACTATGTTAGCAAATTAAGTTGCTGCAATTTCAAGAAAGTTAGACCAATTTGGAATAAATTTTTCTCAACCAATTCCTATGATTGAAGAGAATTCATTATGTTCAATGGTAGATTCTCAAGCATCATTAGAGACTTTGAATGCCATAAATAACAAGTCAAATAACCCATATTTAAATTATTATAACCCAGGTTGGAAGAACCATCCTAATTTTAACTGGAATAATACTCCATTTGGTAATAATCAATAATGGGATAACAACCAAGTAAACCCATTGGGAAGCTGGAACAACTAAGGGAATAATAATAATAGATCTACTTCTCCTCCAGGTTTCAACAGTAATCCACAATCTAAAGAGAAGAAGTTATTTATAGAAGAAGTGGTGTTACAAATGGGAAATCAATTACAAAGTCAAGGAGCTACAATTAGAAATATTGAGAATCAACTTGGATAAATAGCAAATTCATTAGGTAATAGTTCTCGATGAACACTTCCTAGTAATACTTAAGTAAATTCGAAAGACCAGAATAAAAATCAAGTAACAGCCGTTCAACTTAGAAGCGGAAGAGAGTTGTAAGGTAGGGTTCAAAAAGAAATTGAAGAAGAGAGAGGAGATTGAAGAACCAAAAGAGAGCGCTCTGAAAGGTTTAGAGAGACCTATTTCTCTACATAAAATTGATTTGGAAAAACCACCACCTCCATTTTCTCAGAGGCTTCGTCAACAAATGTTGGATAAGTAATTTTCAAAATTTCTGGAAATTTTTAAGAAGCTTACAATTAATATTTCATTTGCTGAAGCCTTAGAACAAATATCAAGCTATGTAAAGTTTATGAAGGATATTCTTAATAGAAAAGGGAAGTTTGAAGATAATGAGACTGTTGCACTTAGTGAGGACTGCAGTGCTATAATTCAGAAAAAGCTTCTTGAAAAGCTTAAAGATCCTTGTAGCTTTACAATTCCATGTGCAATAGGAGATATATTTTATGGGAAAGCTTATGTGATTTAGATGTAAGCATTAACCTTATGTCATTATTACTATTTAAAAGATTGGGATTAGGAGAAATAACCGCTACTACTGTAACTCTGCAGTTAGCAGATCGTTCAATAACGTATCCTAAAGAAGTTATAGAAGATGTCCTAGTGAAAGTGGATCAATTTATCTTTCCTATTAATTTCATTGTACTAGATATAGAAGAAGATAAAGTGATACATATCATTTTGGGAAGACATTTCCTAGCCACAGGAAGAGAAATGATAGATGTGCAGAAAGGAGAATTAACTATTAGTGTCAATGATCAAACAGTTACTTTTAACATTTCAAGATCAATGAAGTATCCCACAAAAGGTAAAGATGATGAATGCTATAGAATGAATGCTATAAGATATCTGAGTGAATGTCATTTTAAAACAAATTATGAAGAGAAATTTGAAATCAAATATTTGGAACACGAGCAAGAAGAGGAATTAGATCAACTTGAAGATCTTTATAAGAAAAATTCAAACTATGCTCGAGAAAGTTTTGAAATTTTGGACACAACAGAAAAAGATAAATCATTTTGTCTATCAATTAAAAAACCTCCAGAACTTGAGTTGAAATTACTTCTTGATCATTTAAAATATGTCTTTTTAGGTGTTTCATGTACTTTACCAGTTATAATTTCCTCAAAATTAACGATGGAAGAAGAAGAAAGATTGATGAAAATTTTGAAAAATTTTAAGAAAGTCTTTGGATGGACAATAGATGATATTAAAGGAATCAGTCCTTCAATCTGTATGCATAGAATTTATATGGAAGAGAACTGCAAACACAAGGCTAATCCTCAAAGGAGATTGAATCCTATTATGAAAGAAGTTGTTAACAAAGAAATTCTAAAGTGGTTAGATACTGGAATTATCTACTCTATTTCAGATAATGCATGAGTTAGTCCAATTCAGTGTGTTCCTAAGAAAGGAGGAGTAACTGTGACTGTAAATGACATAATGAATTAATTTCTACTAAACAAGTCACTGGGTGTCGAATATGCATTGCTTATAGAAAATTAAACCTCACCACAAGGAAAGATCATTTTGCACTACTCTTTTTAGATCAAATGCTGGATAAACTAGCTGAGCATAAATACTTTTGTTTTCTGGATGGATATACTGGTTATCACCAAATTCAAATAACTTCTGAAGATCAAGAGAAAGCAACGTTTACCAGTCTGTATGGTACATTTACTTTTAGAAGAATGCTCTTTGGTTTATGTAATGCCCCTGCTACATTTCAAAGATGTATGAAGGTTATTTTTTGTAATTTAATTGAAAAATGGATTGAAGTCTTTATGGATGATTTTTCAGTATTCGGAACTTTATCTGACTCATGTTTAGAACATTTATAAAAAATTCTTAAGCGCTGTGAAGAAACAAATTTAGTCTTTAATTGAGAAAAATGTCAATTTATGGTAGCAGGAGGAATTGTATTAGGACATCAAATATCAGAAAATGGTATGGAACTAGATCGTGCTAAAATTAAAGTGATTGTTAATTTAACTTATCCGACCAATGTAAAGAAAATTAGGAGTTTTTTAGGACATGTTGGATTCTACAGGCGATATATTAAAGACTTTTCAAAAATTGCTAAGCTTTTATGTCATTTACTAGAGAAAGATGCAATTTTCAATTTTGATGAAGAGTGTCTAAAAGATTTTGAGTTATTACAAGAAAAATTAGTCACTGCACTAATTGCAGTTTCACCAGATCGGGGAAAACCTTTTGAACTGATGTGTGATGCTAGTGATTATATTATTAGAGTTGTTTTAGGATAAATATATGATAAAATGTTCAAAGTAATTTACTATGCTGGTAAAACTTTTAATGAAGCCCAAATTAATTATACAACAACTGAAAAAGAGTTATTAGCAATAATATATGCTTTTGATAAATTTAGATCAAATTTAATTGTAAATTGATGTGTAGTGCAAACAGATCATTATGTTATTAAGTATTTAATGAAAAAGAATGATGTAAAACCTAGATTGATACGATGAGTTCTTCTTTTGCAAGAGTTTGATTTTACAGTAGTATATCAGAAGGGAACTAAAAATCAAATTGTTGATCATTTGTCCATGCTTAAATTAAAAAAACCACTCTGATTTAAAAAAGAAATTAATGAACATTTTCCTGATGAAAAATTGTTCAACATTAATGAGTGTCGTGTTCCGTGGTATGCCGACATTGTGAACTTTCTTATTAATGATATTATACCCTATGGAATGACATACCAACAGAAGAGGAAATTTATATCTGAAGTTAAGACTTTTTTTTGGATGGACCATTTTTATATAAACAAGGGAAGGATCTTATTATTAGAAAATGTGTGTTTTTAGAAGAAACTTATGAAATTTTCCAAAAGTGTCATAATTCTAATTTTGGGGGACATTTTGGTGTTCATAAAACAACATACAAAATTTTACAATGTGGATTTTATTGGTATGTTGTCTTTAGAGATGTTAATGCTTATATTAAAACTTGTGATAGATGTCAATGTGTAGGCAATATTTCTAGAAGAAATGAGATGCCCCTCAACTATATGTTGGAAGTTGAAATATTTGATGTTTGGGGATTAGATTTCATGGGACCATTTATATCATTTTTCAGAAATTTATATATATTGATAGCAGTAGACTATGTATCTAAATGGATAGAAGCTGTTGTTTTACCTCGATGTGATGCTCAAAGTGTTGCAAAATTTTTAAGAACGAATATATTTTGTAGATTTGGGATGCTGAGGGTGATCATAACTGATGGGGGAAGTCATTTCGGAAATGTCATGATGGAGAAATTATTAAAGAAATGTCATATAAACCATAGAATTGTTACTGTTTATCATCCTCAGACAAGTGATTTTATTGAATTATCCAATCGTGAAATTAATAGAATATTGGAAAAATCTGTGAATCCAACAAAAATGGATTGGTCAGTCAAACTTGATTATGCTTTGTAGGCTTATAGGACTGCATACAAAACCCTTATAGGAATGTCCTCATATAGGCTATGATTTGGGAAAGCTTGTCATTTACCAACTGAAATTGAGCATAAAGCATATTAGGCGATTAAGGAGTTAAATTATAAAAAAGATGTTAGTGAGAAAAGATTATTTAAATTAAATGAGCTTGAAGAGATAAAGAAAGAATCTTATGAGAGTGCTAAAATTTACAAAGAAAAGATAAAAATGTGGCATGATCGGAGGATTCTTATTAAAAATTTTCAATCAGGGTAACAAGTTTTGCTATATAATGCAAGGTTAAGATTATTTCCAGGCAAACTTAAGTCCCGGTAGATGGGCCTATTTGTTGTGATAAAAATTTATCCATATGGAGCTGTGGATATTAAAGATCCTAAATCTAAGAAAATATTTAAATTGAATGGCCATAGACTGAATCCTATTTTATAGGGGGATCAACTTAAATTAAATGATCGTATGATGTAGGGTCAACCAGAATAGGCACTGGTTACGTCGGGTTGACAACGTAAAACGAAGCGCTCTGTGGGAGACAACCCATAATTATCAGTGTGCTTTTGTTTTGAATGTTTTTTGTGTGTGATTAAGAAAATTTGGGGTAGTATTTTAAGACTAATATGTGTTAGTAATGATTTTAAGACTTTATTAAGTGACTTAGACATGTTACAATGAGTATTTGGACTTTAAGTTGCCCGGTGCTAAATCAAGCACCGGCGTTTAAGCGCGGACGAAAAAAATCATGTGCGAATTTTAATTTCTAGATAATCTAACAGTGAATTGGCTAACTTGAACATGCCATGGAAGTTTTAGAACGTTTCTAGGAGTTATATGAAGGATTTTGGCATATAAATAGAAGGGTTTTATAAAGAATTTTCACCATAATTCAAATTCTAACCCTAAAAGTATAAAAGAAAGAGATATTTGGAGATAATATCTTCATGGGAGATGGATTTGAAGAAAAAGGGAGAGGTCATGAGGAAGGAATTCATTAGTCATAGTGCACAAGAGATGTATAATGGTTTCTTAGCCGTTAGTATTGAAGGAATTGCGGAAAAGATCAACAAAACTGAGGCTTACGTGGCTTCAATTAAGGCAAAGGTAAAAAAAGTTAGTGCACATCTAGAGCATATTGGATGGCAATTAAAAATGTAATTTAGCCATACCAGTTATATAGAGGAAGCGGATAAGGTGATGTATCATAAGCAAAGATGGATTGAAGAAGATTGTATCAGAGCTCATCATCACCGTTCGTTTTATCAACTCTATATTCCAAATGCGCAAGGAGAGACTAATGAGAGACAGGAATTTGTTCCAACAAATGAAGAATGGAATTAAGTTCAATGCTAAGATTTGCTTGTTAGGAGTTGTTTTATGTGTTAGTGTTAGGTCTTGTTTTTTGTGTTTATGTGGTTATGTGTTTTATTGTGTAAGTTTGTTTAGTGTTTGTATTTAGGAAATTTTCACATCCAAGACTCTTTGGAATGAGAATTATGTGTTTTATGTTGTTCGTAATAGTTCGTGAATGAATATAAGTGTTTGTTTGTGAAAAATTTGTGTTATTTTTACTTCGAATTGAATTAGTAATATTAGAGAATTTTGAGAGAGAGGAAAGTTAAAGGGGAAGAAGATAGTTATTTATGTGTTATAAGACCATTTAGGGGTGGTTTACTTAGGCTAATAGTGCATTTTTCTTAAGATCAAAAATATCAAAAATTGTGCACTGACGCCTAAGCGCGACAACCCCGTGCTTAAGCGCGCCAAAGCGCCAAATATCCTCACTTAAGCGTCTGTTCACGAAAACTGGTTTGCGAATGGTTAAAAGTAAAAATAACCCCAAAAATTTCCATTTTCGCTCATGTCATCATCTTCTTCCTCTAAAGTTCGCAATTTTGAGTTTAGGGAAAATCTTATTTTCGAGATTTCTTGGTGGATTCGAGCCAAATTTGCTAGATTTGGATTTCTTGAGGTAAGAGCTTCACTTCTATATAAAAATTTTAGATTTTCACCATGTATTTTGAGTACATTTGGAGATACCCGACAATCACTATTCATGGTGAAAATTAGAGAAAAATCTATGAAAATTACATAGAAATTGTAGTTTAAGCTTATAGAAGTTGAATTTAGTAGTTTAGACTTGATTCATGGATTTATTTTGGAATTTTTGAATTTTTTAGAAATGACACCAAGAATGAAGAGGAGCAAGGGGAAGTCTCATTTTGATTCGAGTAAATTTGTGAATTCAAATGCTCAAGATCGGTATAATGATGCTCTGCAATCACGAAAACTTATACATGAGCGATGTTTTAAAAATCCAGGAGGATCTGTTGAAGATTTAATTGTTCGTCGAAAGTGTGAACGATTTGTTGTTTTTCTGCTGTAGCGTTAATTGCTATAATTTGGGAGTTTTATGCTAATCTCTCAGAGGCAGAAGAAGATCAAGTTATGGTTAGAGGAAAATCAATACCATTTTCGTCATAGGTAATTAACATGTTTTACCAGTTGCCTCCCGATACTTTGTGTTTTTATTCGAACTATAGTCCTACTGAGACGGAGTTGGACGAGATTATTTCATATTTGACTGTTGGAAGAGGACTTTGGAAGATTACAAATGAAAGGCGAGTCAACTTTTCCGCTTCAAAGTTAAATGCCACCTCAAAGGCATAGCAGTATTTTATTTCAGCTCGTCCACTGCCTACCAATCATCTTAGTGAATTTACTAGAGAGAGAGCGACGTTAAATTATTGTATTCAATAGTTTAAGCCTATCAACATTAGGGCACTTATCTACCAAACTATCATCAATTCTGCTACTACTGCTACTACTGTAGGTTTGGAATTTGCTTCCTTAATCTTTTCTTTGTGTGAGCAAGCAGGAGTTAGATATGATAGTTGGGAAGAAAAGCTGCTACCTCTAGTGTGAATATGAAATCATATTCGGAGCACTCTATTTTTGCCTAGAGAGGAGGATTTTCACGAAGTTATGGAATGGCAAAGTATGTTGCTTCTACTTCTGGTGCTTCTACATCTAGACCATCGACATCCGGAGGTCAGCCTACTGAATCTCAGGATCAATTATTGAAAAGAATGATGGATAATATTAATTTTACCGCAGATAAGGTACAAAATTTAGAAAATTTTGTAGATCATATTGATGGATATGTTAGAAGACATAGTGATTATGAGGAGAAATATCATTCATATTTGGAGAGCTTCATTAGGGGTAACCAAGGAGTGGAATTCCCTTCATATCCAAAATATCCTGATTATGAGCCTGCAAGTTTTTGGGATAGCGGTGAAACTAATGAAGATGATGAGGAGGACTAAAGTTGTTTTAAATTTGTAATAATTTGAAGTATTGTATTGTGTGAACTTTCTACTGTTGTACTTTTTGTTGTTGTTGTTGTAGATCTTTTGTTGTGTTGAGGTGTTATGTTTAATTGTTAATGTAATAGCTGTGTTTTGTGTTTTGTTTTTAGTAATGTGATTCGATTTTGTGGTAGTAGTTGTGTGAAGTAAGATGTGTAGTGTGCTTTAGTTAGTTGGTATTGAACTTATTTCTGAGTATGAGGAAAGTTAAAAGTCTTACTAGGTTTAGTTTTAACTTCAATTTCAAAAATTGCTACCCTGTCTTTTTTTTATGTCAGTGTGTTTGTTTGCATATATGTTGTTACCAAATACTTAGAAGTCTTATGAATCTTTACATGTTAAATTAAAATTAAAATGATAAAAATTTGATCAAAAATCATTTTACTCATGTTTTAAATTTTTGTACTTGTATCAATAGGGTGTAAAAATTCTTGTAAGCATGTATTTTAATTTTCATTCCTGCTTATATATATTTGATGCTAAAATATTAAACCTTATTAAAAATTTAAGTTTGAGGGGGAATGAAAAATATTTTCAAAACTTGAATTTTATTTATTCTCAAATGTGCTACAAGTGAATTTGATTTGAAAAGAAAAATGATCGTGTATATAAAGTTATATTAGGGAAGTAAAATTTTGATTATAGAAATGAGTAAGAAAATTTAGTTAAAATTTTCTAAGTGATGTAGAAAAATTTAAAGTTAAAAGTTTTTAAATGTAGAAATGATAAATATTGTGTAACTCAAAATTAGCCTTCTTAGGTCCTTAGGAAGCTAGATCAATTATTTTCCATCGTTTTGGCGGTTGATAACGCCTCCACCAAGCGAGGTCAAGTCAACTCCCGCAAACTTCCAATCCAACGTAAAAACAACATCAAGTTGGATAAGCTCAAGAAGCCTTGCTTATTCAAACCTAATTGAGAACAAACCTCTTAGGCTCAGGTATATCTCTTAAATTGAAACGATGATCCCGAGCTTTTATCCCTTCCAGATCGAAAATTAGATCATAAAACACCTAAGTATCTGAATGGATGTGATCTACTCTTCGTGCTGAACAAATGAGCCCAAGAACGTGAAATTTAGTTGAGAATCAGCGGAGAACGGACTCCGGGAAGTTTCGGCCATCGGTTCTCCTTCACAGGTTTCAGCGTCGAGTGAGTGAGGAGGAATACTATAGCAATTTTTCCTTTTTTTTATTCAAGAAATTATAACAAAAATTCAAAATTGCATAACTTTTTGTAGAAAACTCAATAAAATCAACCAAAAGATGTACAAACTCGGAAAAATGAGGAGAATTTTTCAAAAATGAAATCACGATTTTTCATTAAGGAAATATTTTTTAAATTAATTTTTAAAGTTCTAGAGTATTTAAATCATAAAAATTAAAATATAAATGGGAAAAATATGAAATTTGGCAGAGATATTAAATGACTTGGAAAAAATCTTCTTTTATTTTTTCAAGTCATTTTGATCTCTCTGTATGAAGACTTCTTTTTTTAGCAAAACGGGTCATTTTAAATTGTTAAGAGAAATAAGAAATGTGGAATTTCCAAATCCCCCTTGATTTTGTTCTTTGAATTTAAACAGATCTTGAAAACCTTAAAACCATTTTACTAATCATAATTCACTAATTAGGGGAGCATGTTTGAGTTAGGTTAGGTTAGCCAAACCCAAGATCAAGCTAAGCCTAATCTAGTCTATTTAAGGTTCATGTCGGTCTCCTAGCATTAGTGGGACTTATCTAAATTCATCCCCTTAGATCAACCCAATTTAAACACAATACTTGGTTAGTCAACTTCAGGGTTACATTAGTTAACAACCAAATCAATAGGATTAGTTAAGCCTGAACATTAGGTTAGTTAACCCTAAACCAATAGGATTAGTTAACTTGAACATTAGGTTAGTTAACCCTAAACCAATAGGATTAGTTAGCCTGAACATTTGGTTAATTAACCCTAAACTAATAGGATTAGTTAACCTAAACATTAGGTTAGTTAACCCTAAACTAATATGATTAATTAACCTAAACCTTAGGTTAATTAACCCTAAACCAATAGGATTAGTTAACTTNCCTAAACATTAGGTTAGTTAACCCTAAACTAATATGATTAATTAACCTAAACCTTAGGTTAATTAACCCTAAACCAATAGGATTAGTTAACTTAAACTCTAGGTTAATTAAACCTAAACCAATATGATTAGTTAACCTAAACATTACGTTAGTTAACCCTAAACAAATATGATTAATTGACCTAAACCCTAGGTTAGTTAACCCTAAACCAATAGGATTAATTAACCTAAACCTTAGGTTAGTTAACAATAAACCAACATGATTAGTTAACATAAACCTTAGGTTAGTTAACTCTAATCCATAAGATTAGACAAGCCTAAACCTTAGGTTAGTTAACCCTAAATCAATAGGATTAGTTAACCTAAACCTTAGGTTAGTTAACCCTAAACCAATAAGATTAATTGACCAAAACCTTAGGTTAGTTAACCATAAACCAATAGGATTAGTTAACCTAAATCTTAGGTTAGTTAACCCTAATCCAACCCTGATCTTTAGGCTAAACAAACTTGAATTATAGCTTAGCCTTAAGCTAAACCTACCCTAAACCTTAGGTTAGAACCTAACCCATAGGTTGAGCATAGAAGAACCTTTTAGGTATAACCCTAAACTTAAGCTAAACATAAACCTCTCAACTTGAACAATAATTAAGAAATAAAATAAAACACGTTGGGAGAGGTAAAATTTACATAAAACATATTAAAACTTAAACTTAAACAAAACCAAATGCCACAATGCTTTAAAACATTGCTTTGAGGTTAAGTCAGCTTCGAAGTTGTCAACTTCACATAAGTAATAACAAGTGAACAAAAATAACTAAAATAAAACACTTAAATTTTGCCAACAAGATGTAAACAACCTGAAATATTTCAACCCTAAAATCAATAAAGTAATTCAAGAATTAATCAAATCTTAATCACAAAGATCACATCACGCAACTTAAACCCCTTTTTGTTCTAGTTCATGAAGATTCATTGGACGATGCATTATGTGGATGTTGACAAGAATCTTTCGATCCTGGTAGGCAACCACCTTTCAGACTAAGTAAACTTGGGCATCTGGTGACCCGGGACAACAGAGCCATAGACATCTTGACTGGGTTACCACTAATTAAATAATTAAAATTTAATAAAAACTTGATAAAATATTATTTCTTTATTCGCTCTACTTATTGTTTTATGTATCTTAATGAATGTTCTTTTACTGCTTTCATCAAACATAGAGTGCATGTGTTGAGGACAAATAATGAAGGGATAAAAGTTGTTTAGATTAGGAAGACCCTAGAAATCATAACACTAGGGAACTACTTAGCTTAAGTGAACTTAGCCTTGTCTTAGGCTTGAACTATACCCCCACTACCCTTTAATAAATTCATTATAAAATTATCGAAACAAATAAAACTTTTAATAATGAGACTGGAGGACCTGAAGACGTTTCAATGTGGAACTTGGAGCATGCTTCGTGGGCAGCTCATTCAAGATCTCTCTTTAGTTTAAATAACAATCCTTAAGGTTCTGAGACTGTCTTTTATAATATAAAACCTCTCTATTTTTAGGCTCCTGCATAGTCCTGATATGCAGCATGTCATAACTTATTTTAGGATTCCGAGGTAGTCACTCGACGCAAAACCTCCTATCTTTCTAGACTTTTTGTGTAAATAATTGTTACACAAATCTAAGCCTAATTGATAAAATTGGCAATAGTTAAATTAAATTAATAGCATCCTAAATTGAGCCAAACATTAGGATAGTTTGGGGATTACCAAGAACCAATTTTGGACCTTTAATCTCCCTTACTTTTTTTTCTTTGATTCTTAAAACAAAATCTTTCACCTTTAAACCAATCCCTATTAAAAATTTCACAATTATGTTCGTTGAAAACCCTTCATTTTGAACTTATGAAAACAAAATATTCCTGATTTTTATCGAGAGTTTTCTTAAGTGATCTGTTCGATTAAGATGTAATTAACTATATGGACTTGCCCTTATAGGGAACTTAAAAGAACCCATATTTAAAATAAACCCTATTTGACCCCCATATCGAATAGGAGAATCTGTCGGTCATCATGCAAACTTGCAGATCAAACGGAAGTCTTTTATTTCTATAGTTTATTTAATTGAGCTTATTATCAAGTAATGTATTAGCTTTCAGAGTGGTAAATTACTCTTAGTTAACTCGATTATCCAAATTGTAGGAATCAATGAGATCACATTTTCTTCAAATTAAAATACTTAATTTCTCAATACTATATTACACTAAATTAAATTGCACTCAGGCGTATGGCGACCGACAATAATGGAACAAAATTTTCAAATAAACTACTTTTATAAAAATATACATAAAATTAGAATTGCTTCACGTAAACTAGTTTTATAAAAATATACATAATTTTAAATGAACCCTAGATGGATGAATTTTATCATGTTTACATAAATTTAAATGAGCTCCAAAATGACTATTTTTATAAAGCTAAAAAAGGAAGCTCTAAAAGAGAGATGGATAAAATAAGTTCATATAAG
>NEWO01002427.1:0-16068 GCA_003013225.1 Phalaenopsis aphrodite
GATAAAATCCATAATATCCCAGAAAAATTCTAAATCCCCTCACAATAGTAGGAGGAGGTAGTTTTTCAATCACTTTAATCTTTGTTGGGTCTACTTTCATGCCTTTTGCAGATATTTTATGTCATAATATGATTCCTCCTGAAACCATAAATTAATACTTCTCCCAATTAAAAACCAACTTGGTTTCTTCATAGCATTTCAAAACCTTCACTAAATGATCTAAATAAGAATCAAATGATGGTTTAAACACTGAAAAGTCATCCATAAACATTTGAATTCATTCCTTAATTAGGTTACCAAATATAGACATCATGCACCACTGAAATGTAGTAGGTGCATTACACAACCCAAAAGACATTCTTTGAAAAGCAAAAGTACCACAAGGACTTGTAAATGTTATCGTTTCTTAATCCACATGAACTATATGTATTTAGTGATATCCAAAATATCCATCTAGAAAGAAAAAATATGGATTACCAACTATCATATCCAACATCTGATCCAGAAAGGGTAAAAGAAAGTGATCTTTCCTAGTTGATACACCAAAATAATATACTATTTTATGTATACATTTTATGCTTATTTTGGTGATGTTACACTTTAAAAAATGGTATTTTCATATTTTTGTTGCAGGTACATCAATTTTAGGCATTTGGAGCAAACAGTAGCAAAGAGGAGGAAATTTGGAGCCAAAATGGAGATTTTCATGATCCTGGAGCCGGAGAGAGCTAGCACCAGAAGCGCCAAAAACTGGCTCCAGAGTCGCCATTTTACAGAGAAGTGGCACCAGAACCGCCAAAATTGGCGCTAGAAGTGCCAGAATCTAGAGAATAACACAGATTTCATTAGGCTGGCGCCAAGGCACCAGAAGCGCTAGAGATGAATTAAAATGGAGTAAGGCAGTTCGTGACTATTTTTGAGCAATTTTTTAAGGCTTCAAACAATTCAAACGCTTCACGGAGTGGTTCAATGCATCTAGACACTTTGGAAGGCTCTTTAATGAATGAACATGTCTCTTAGATGAATGGATTTGTCTTTTGGTGTTAAAAGATGTGAGTTTTGGGAGAAAAATTAGAGGGAATTTTGAATTCCTTTTGAAAGAATGATGGCCCTAATTAAAAAGGAGAGGAGTCTAGAGAAAAGAGGGGGGCGTGAGATGGAGAGAAAGTTTTTGGCGTGAGAGAGAAGTCTTGGAGAAGAGAGGTTTTTCTTATAGGGTTGTAAGAGGAGAGAGAATGTGAGAGATTTCTTCTTCATTACACTTCTAAGAGAGAATTGAGTGTGATTGTAAAGAGAAAAAAGTGCTTAAAGGGAACTTCTAGAGATTTTCTTGGAAAGAAGTGTGAGATAAGTTGTGTTCTTTTCTTTCTTTGTTTTGTAAACTTATTTTTATATATGAAATCTGTGTTTTGTCGTATCATTCTCAAGAATTTTGAGTAGTATTCTTTATCTTTCTCCCTAGAATGACATATGATTTTGTGAAGAATTGGTTTTGTTTTGTAAGGTTTTAAATGTCAATAAATTGTGATGATTTAAACTTAAATCTTCATTTACTTTCAATATGGCCAATTGAAAGGTTAAAATTTTTTGAGAAACATACGATTTGAAAGGGCTATACTTTCTACAGTAAGGTAAGAGTCACATTCAATTTTATGAGTGAGAATGTAATCCATGGGGTTGCAAGAAAATAAATTAGAAAATATACTTTGATGAGTACAAAATTGGAGATTTTAAGGTGACAGATTAAAATCCTCAATTTAGTCAAGTAGCTTGGAAACTAAAGTAAGATTGTTAGCCCTCAAGAGAGGGAGAAGTAAGAGCTTTGGAGTGACAGCTAGTATCCTCTCAACCTAAACACAGATTTAGGGACCAAACTCTGGATTATTCAATGGTCTTTATGCACTCACAGATGGTAAGGAATAGGATTGTTCCTATTCGGCACAATACAATTTTATATATGTATTTGAAATGATTTAAATTTCTTCACATTCCATAAACTCATTATAAAGGGGAAGGATGCTTTCTTAAATTTGAACTCTTCGTTTTAAAACTTTATTTAGTCTTTATAAGTTTACTTTTGAAATTTAGCAAATAGTTTAGTTAACTTATTTCTTTTAATTGCATTTCATTTAACGCACATTAAATTTTGTTTAGATTTGTTTTTCTTACTTAAGTTTTATAGTTTAAATATTGTGTTTGAAGTTATACCATAAGAATTTCCAACTCCCTGTGGGATTGATACGTAGGACTCCATTAGAGTCCTTTTTTACTTGAGCGATATGTATATTTGCATTATTATTATGAGTTTGGTAGCTTAGAGATTTTAAAAGATAAAATTACTTATACTGAATTAATTTTTATTGGGATTGAACTGCATATTTACTATTACTGCTAACAGACTGCACATCAAGCTTTTGGCGTTATTGTCGTGGAGTAATGGTAAACTACTTTATAATTGAGAACATTTTATTTGAACTGAAAAACTATTTGTAGTTTCATTAGATATTTTTATATTTTAGTTTGTTTGCTTATTTTTATATTACTTATTGTATTTGTGTATGTGTGGTTTAAGATCTATAGGTTTAATACCTTACGATTTGGAGTTATAAAGAACAACTAGAAAAATTTGAAAATAAAACAAGTGAGAGATAATTTGAACAAAAAGGCTTGCAAATTAAATAATTATGGAAATGAAAATGAATATCACTAGAGACCGTTAAGAGATTATGTTAATCCTATAGCTGGTGAAATTCATTTGAGTATACAAAACCCTACTGTAGCTGCCAATTCATTTGAGCTTAAAACTGGTATTATCCAAATGGTACAAAATAATCAGTTTGGAGGAAAACCAAATAAAGATCCTAACTTACACCTTACTAGTTTTCCAGAATTATGTGCTATATTTAAATATGATAGAGTGCCAAATGATGCCGTCAAACTTAGACTTTTTCCTTTTTTATTAAGGGATAAAGTTGAGATGTGGTTAAACTCGTTAGCACCTGGATCTTTTAGAACTTGGGGAGACTTATCAAATAATTTTTTATTTAAATATTTCTCACCATAAAAAAACTGTTAAGCTTAGAAATAATATTACATTTTTTTGTCAGTTTGAATGAAAATCAATTTATGAAGCTTGAGAAAAATTTAATGATCTCCTTTGGAAGTGTCCACACCATGCATTGCTAGATTAGTTAAAAATTAAAACTTGTTATAATGGATTAGTTGGATCTCTTAGATCAATACTTGATGCTACTACTGGTGGATCACTAATGTCAAAACTATTTGATGAAGCGTATTTTTTAATTGAAGAGTGACTGCTAATAATTTTCAATGGCCCTCTGAGAGGGTAAATCCAAAAAGAGTAGCCAGTATTCAAGATTCTGATACAATATCTATGTTGGCTGCTCAAATTATTATCATATCAAATAAGATAGATCAATATGAAATGAATCATTCTCAGGCACCTCCTGTGCTTGAGGAAAATTCATTGGGACAAATGGTATAATCTAATTTTTTGTATGAGACTTTAAATGCAATAAATAATTGGTATAATAATCCTTATTCCAATTATTATAATCCTGGTTGGAAAAATCACCCAAATTTCAGTTGGAGTATCAATAACTCTAATGTTGTAAATCCGCAATGGAGGAACAATGCTGCAAACCAATTGGGAAACTCCAACAATCAAGGGAATTCAAATTACAAACCTTATCACCTTCCTGGTTTTAATAGCAATTTGTAGAGTAAGGAGAAGAAGTTGTTAATGGAAGAATTAATATTGTAAAGGAGAAGTCAATTATAAAGTCAAGGAGCTGCAATTAGAAACATAGAAAATCAATTGGGATTTATTGTTACTGCACTTAGCAGTAGACCTCCAGGAACGTTGCCTAATAATGTTGAAGTTAATCCTAAAGATCGAAACAAAGAGCAAATTAAGGCTATTCAACTTAGAAGTGGAAAACAATTGGAAACAAAAGTTTAAAAAGACATTGAAGTTAAGAAGGAAGGGGTGGAAAATGAAAAGTCTAATGAAGATTCTCATTTTGAGTCAGAATATCCTATCTAAACAATGAAAATTACTATAGAAAGACCACCACCTCCATTTCCTCAAAGATTGAAGCTAAAAAATAAAGATAACCAATTTAAAAAAATTTTGGAAATATTGAGGAAATTGACAATAAACATTCAATCTGTTGATGCCCTGGAACAAATGCCTAGCTATGTAAAGTTTATGAATGATATATTTTAAAAAAAGAAAGTTTACAGATAATGAGACTGTTGCACTTAGTGCGGAGTGTAACACTATAATTCAGAAAAAGCTTCCTAAAAATCTTAAAGATCCTAGTAGTTTTACTATTCATTGTACTATTAGCGAAAGATTTTTTGGAAAAGCTTTATGTGATTTGGGAGCCAGTATTAATCTTATGCTTTTGTCGATTTTTAGAAGGTTGGATTTATGAGAAATCACTTACTACTGTAACTCTTCAGTTAGCTGATCATTCGATTATCTATCCTAAAGGAGTTATAGAAGATGTTATGGTAAATGTTGATAAATTTATCTTTCCTGTGGATTTTATCGTGTTAGATAAGGAGAAAGATAAAGAAATTTCTATCATTTTAGGAAGACCATTTTTACCACTCTAAGAGCTTTGATAGATGTACCGAAAGGATAGTTGACGATGAGATTTAGCGATCAAGAGGTCACATTTAATAATGCAAAGTCAATGAGATATCCAAAAAAAGGAAAAGAGGATGAATGCATTAGAATGGAAATTAATGACTATTTAAGCAATAAATATTTCATGAATACATTTGAAAAGAAAACTGAAGAAAAATATTTGGAGTATGAAGAGGAGGATATAATTGAAGATGAATCTATGGAAGTGAGTAATGAAGAATTGGATTATGTTCAGGAACACTTTGAATTGTTAAATCCTACGGATAATAACCAAAATTTGATTTCTTCGATCGAGAAACCTCTTAAACTAGGAATGAAAATACTTCATACATATTTAAAATATGCCTTTTTAGGATATTTATCTACATTACCTGTTATTATATCCTCAGAATTAACTGAAGCACAAGAGTAAAAGTTGTTGGAAACCTTAAAAAGATATAAAAAAGCCTTTGGATGGACATTAGCTGATATTAAAGGAATCTGTCCTTCGATTTATATGCACAAATTTTTATTGGAAGAACATCAAGAATCAAAAGCTGATCCTCAAAAGAGATTAATCCCGATGATGAAAGAAGTTGTTAAGAAAAAGATTTTAAAATGGTTAGATGCAACAATAATATATCTTATTTCAAACAGTGCTTTGGTGAGTCTAATTCACTGTGTTCCTAAGAAAAATAGTTTCACTGTAATCACAAATGAGAATAATGAATTAATAACAACAAGACAACTCAATGGATGACGAATATGTATAGATTATTGAAAATTAAATTCAGCCACTAGGAAAGATCACTTTCCTTTCATCTTTTTGGACCGGATGTTGGATAAACTAGATGGGCACATATATTTTTGCTTTTTAGATGGAGATACATGTTATTATCTAATACCAATTGCTCCAGAGAATCAAGAGAGGACAATGTTTACTAGTCCTTATGGTACTTTTGCTTTTTGACGAATGCCCTTTGGTTTATGTAACATGCATGCGACATTTTAAAGATGTATGATATCAATTTTCAGTGATTTAATTGAAAAAGGGATATAAGTCTTTATGGATGATTTTTCTGTGTTTGGAACTTCATTTAAAATATGTCTAAATCATTTAGAGAAAGTTATAGAATGATGTGCAAAGATGAATCTAGTATTATACTGAGAAAAAATGTCAATTTATGGTTGCAGAAAGAATTGTGCTTGGGCATAAAATTTCAGAAAATGATATGGATGTAGATCTGACAAAAAATTAAGTAATATCTAACCTACCTCCACCTACTATTATAAGGAGAGTTAAGAGCTTTTTAGGACATGCTAGTTTTTACATGCGATATATTAAAGATTTTTCAAAAATTAGAAAGTCTTCATGCCAACTTTTGGAAAAAGATACAAAATTTGATTTTACTCAAGAGTGCCTTAATGCCTTTAAAACATTGAAGGTGAAATTGATCACTGGTCCTACAATTGTTTCACTTGATTGGGAGAAACCATTTGAATTAATGTGTGATGCTAGAGAATATGCAATAGGAGCTATTTTAGGGCAGAGATATGACAAAATTTTTAAAGTTATATACTATGCTAGTAAAACTCTCAATGATGCTCAAATTAATTATATCACTACTGAAAGAGAGTTATTAGCCATCCTTTATACTTTTGATAAGGCTAGGTCATATCTAATTGAAGCTAAATGTGTTTTGCATACAGACCACTTGACTATATAATATTTGATGAAAAAAAATGATGCAAAACCAAGATTAATTAGATGGGTACTTCTGATAAAAGAATTTGATTTTCTGGTAGTCGATAGAAAAGGATCTGATAATCAAATTGCTGATCATTTATATAGATTGGAATAGGAAGAAACATTTGATCTTGAAAAAGAAATTAATGAAACATTTTCTGATGAACAACTTTATGTTATTAAAGGATGGGAAATACTACGGAATGCTGATATTGTAAACTACATTGTTAGTGGTATTTTATCATATGGGTTGACAAAACAACAAGTGAAGAAGTTTATTCATGATGCAAAATTTTACTTTTTGGGATGACCCATATTTGTGCAAACAATGCAAAGATTTAGTTATGCATGTGCCTTATAAAGAAATTGAAGAAATTATCTAAACATTCCATGATTCTGAATTTGGATTTCATTTTGGCATTGATAGAACTTCTCACAAAATTTTATAATTTGGATTTTATTTGCCTACTCTATTTAGATATGTTAATATATATATTTAAAACATATGATCGGTGTCAACGAGTAGGTAATATTTAAAAAAAAATGAAATGTCTCTAAATTTTACTTTGGAAGTTGAAATATTTGATATTTGGGGATTAGATTTTATGAGACCATTTGTGCCTTCATTTGGATATATATATATATGAAAGGAGCAACTCATGGCTCCCTACTTGTTAATATAAAAAGATGTTACAAAAAGTTCGAGAGGGAGAGTGGATCCCCATCTAAAAACCAAAAGAAATACATAAAATTCCTAGGGGTTCCGCTTTTCATATTATAACTCTACACAACAAAAAGAAAAGAAAAACATAAAGGTATATCATACCCAAAAGTACATGTAAACCAAAATATGTATACCACACATAAAAAAGTATACCCAAAAAGACATGTACAACAAAACACAAAAGTCAGTCGACGTCGACGGCGATAATAGTAAGACGAGCATCCTGATCCAATAATAACGGATTCCAATCCCAAAGAAACAGTCGCGACCCCAAATAAATATAACATTGCAAACCAATATTTCTGTCCAACGTAACGAAAGCCACCAAATAAAAAATCTTAATAAAATTCAAAGCCACATTCCATGTGGTCTCCATGCAAAATACTGTATGGCAGTTCCAGTAATGAAAACCAAAAATCCACATTTGCTGAAAACCAAAAATTGTTCCTGTAGCCCCATAAAATTGGAAAGAAAACTTTTCCTATTTGATGAAAAAATAAAAAGTGCCAAGAAAAAACTTTAAAAACCAACAACATCCTAGAATCAGATAAAGTAACAACTTAAATGAAAATGAACATCAACCTAGACTTTTAAGAGATTATGCCAACCCTACATCAGATGAAATTCACTTAACCATTCAAAATCCTTATGTAACTGCTAATTCATTTGAACTTAAACTTACTATTATCTAAATGATACAAAATGGTCATTTTGGTGAGACACCGAATGAAGATCCTGAGTTACACCTTGCTAGCTTTCTAGAATTATGTGCTACATTTAAATATGTGGGAGTGTTGAATGATGCTGTTAGACTTAGACTTTTCCTTTTTCACTAAGGGATAAAGCTAAGGTGTGGTTAAATTTGTTAGCACATGGATCTATCAAAACTTGGAGAGAACTATCACAAAAGTTTTTGTCAAAATATTTCCCTCCATCGAAAACTGCTGAGTTTAGAAATAATATTACATCTTTTTGTCAGTTTGAAGGGGAATCAGTATATGAAGCATGAGAGGGATTTAAAGATCTCCTTAAGAAATGTCCACATCATGCTCTACCAGATTGGTTAATAATTCAAATATTTTATAATGGATTAGTGGGATCTCTTAGATCGATTATTGATGCCGCCGTTGGTGGATCAGTAATGTCAAAAAATTTTGAAGAGGCATATTCTTTAATAGAGGAGATGACTAATAATAATTTTCAACGGCTCTCTGAATGGGTGAATCCTAAAAAAGTAGCCAGTATTTGTGATTTTGATGCAATATCCATGATAGTTGCTCAAATTGCTACCCTCTCAAAGAAAATAGATCAATGTGGAATAAACTATTCTTAAATGCCTCCGGTGTTAGAGGAAAATTCATTTTGAAAAATAGTGGATTCTCAATCATCCTATGAAACCTTGAATGTTATAAATAATAGACCCAACAATCCGTATTCAAACTATTAAAATCTAGGTTGAAAAAACCACTCAAACTTAATTTGGAACAATAGTAATACAGCTACTGCTAATTTGCAGTGGGGGAAAACTTTAGTGAACCCATTGGGAAATTTGAACAACCAGGGAAACACTAATTATAGACCTTTTTATCCTCTAGGTTTAATAGTAATTCATAATTTAAAGAGACCAAATTATCTATGGAAGAATTAATTTTAAACATGGGTAATCAATTACAAAGTCAAGGAGTGTCAATTAAAAATATGGAAACTCAAATAGGATATATGGATATGATGCTTAGTAATAGACCTCCAAGAACTCTACCTAGCAATGTTGAAATAAATCCAAAAGATCAAAATAAAAAAACAAATTAAGGCTATTCAATTAAGAAGTGGAAAAGAATTTGAAACAATAGTGCAAAAAGAAACTGAAGTTGAAAAAGAGAAGGTGGAAATTGAAAAAGGAAATGATCATATATATTCAGATTTAGAATATCTGCTTACACCGATGAAAATTACTGTAGAAAGACCACCACCTCCATTTCCTCGAAGATTTAAACAACAAGATAGAGGTAAATGATTTTCAAAATTTTTAGAATTTCAAAAAATTAACAGTAAATATTCCCTTCATTGAAGCCTTGGAACAAATGCCCGATTTTGTGAAATTTATGAAGCATATACTTAACAAAAAAGGAAGTTTACAGATCACAAGACTGTTGCACTTAGTGAAGGGTGTAGCATAATTATTCAGAAAAAGCTTCCTGAAAAATGTAAAGATCTTGGTAGTTTCGCTATTCCTTGTGCGATGGATGAAAAAATTTTCGGAAGAGCCTTATGTGATTTGGGATCTGGTATCAACCTCATACCTCTATCAACTTTTAAAAGATTAGGAATATGAGAAATTTCCCCTACTTCTGTAACTACTAAATTAGCTGATCATTTAATTACTTATCCTAAAAGAGTTGTAGAAGATGTTTTAGTAAATGTTGATAAATTTATCTTTCCTGTGGACTTTATTGTGTTAGATATGGAGGAAGCTAAGGAAATTCCTATTATTTTGGGAAGACTATTCCTTGCTACTGGAAGAGCAGTGATAGATGTTCAAAAAGGAGAATTAACCATGAGAGTTAATGATCAAGAGGTAACATTTAATATTTTGAAATCAATGAAATATCCCTCAATAGAAAAAGATGATGAATGCTTTCAAATGGAAAATTGTAATTATTTAAGAGATGATTATTTTAAGGAAAAGTTTAAAAATAAAATGGAGAGTGAAGATTTGAAAATTAAAGATGATAATGAAATGGAAGATGATCAAGATAAGATAGATAATGAAAAACTAGATTATGTTCAGGAGAGATTTGAAATGTTAGAAACTACAGAACATGATAATAAAAATTTAATTCCATCTATTATAAAACCTCTTGAACTTGAAATGAAAATTCTTCCTGATCATTTAAAGTATGTGTTCTTAGGAGAATTATCTACCTTACCAGTTATTGTATCATCGGATTTAAACGATTTACAAGAACAAAATATAGTGGATACATTAAAAAGATACAGAAAAGTTTTTTGTTGGACTTTAGTTGATATTAAAAGAATTAGTCCTTCGATCTATATGCATAGAATTTTATTAGAAGAACAACATAAACCTAGAGCTGATGCGCAAAGGAGATTAAATCCAACGATGAAGGAAGTAGTAAAGAAGGAAATTTTAAAATGGTTAGATGCTGGAATTATATATCTGATTTCAGACATTGCTTGGGTAAGTTAAATTCATTGTGTTCCTAAGAAAGGAGGAGTGACTATCGATGTAAATGAAAGAAATGAATTAGTACCAACAAGACAAGTCACAAGCTAGCAAACTTATATTGATTATAGAAAATTAAATGTCGCCACCAGGAAAGATCGCTTTCCCTTACCTTTTCTAGATCAAATGTTGAATAAACTAGTTGAGCATAAATATTACTGCTTTTTAGATGGATATATCTGTTGCCACCAAATCCCTATTACTCCTGAGATCAAGAAAAGACAACATTTACAAACCCTTATGGAACTTTTTGCTTTTCAAAGAATGCCCTTTGGATTATATAATGTACCTGCAACATTTCAAATATGTATAATGTCAATGTTTAGCAATATAATCGATAACGGAATAGAAGTTTTTATGGATGATTTTTTTGTATTTGGAACTTCATTTGACGCATGTTTAAATAATATATAAAAATTTTTAGAGTTATGTGAAAGAACAAATTTAATACTAAATTGAGAAAAATATCAATTTATGGTTAAAGGAGGAATTGTACTTGGCATAAAATTTCTGAACATGGTATGGATGTAGACCCTACAAAAATTCAAACTATCGAAAAACCATCACCTCCTACTACAATGAGGGGGGTTAGAAGTTTTCTAGGACATGCTAGTTTCTACAAGCGATATATTAATGATTTTTTAAAGTCACTAAGCCTCTGTGTCAACTTTTAGAAAAAGATAGGAAATTTGATTTTAATGAGGAATGTTTAAAAGCATTTGAATTATTAAAAGAATAACTAATCAATGCTCCGATAATAGTTTCACCTGATTGGGAGATGTCATTTGAATTAATGTGTGATGTTAGCGATTATGCGATTGGAGCTGTTCTAGGGCAAATGTATGATAAAATATTTAAAGTTATATACTATACTATTAAAACCCTTAAAGATGCTCAAATTAACTATACCACTACTGAAATAGAGTTATTTGCAATTGTATATGCTTTTGAAAAATTTAGGTCATATTTAATTGGGACTAAATGTATAGTGCATACAGACCATCCGACCATCAAATATTTGATGGAAAAGAAGGAAGTTAAACCAAGATTAATTAGATGGATACTTTTGATGCAAGAATTAGATTATATAATCGTAGATAAAAAATGATTTGATAATCAAATAGCTGATCATTTATCTAGACTGGAACCATATGAGTTATCTGATTTTGAAGAGGAAATATTGAAAACTTTCCCAGATGAACAACTTTATAATATTATGGAAATAAATTTACCATGATATGTTGATATTGTGAACTACCTTGGGTGTAATATTTTACCACCTGAATTAATAATGCAACAAAAGAAAAATTTTATATGTGATGTCAAATCTTACTTTTGGGATGAAACATACTTATACAAACAATGTAAGGATTTAGTTATGAGGAGATGTATACCTTATGAAGAAATTGAACCAATTATTCAAAGATGTCATGATTTAGAATTTGGAGGATATTTTGGAATAGATAAAACTACACATAAGATTTTACAATCTGGATTCTATTGGCCTACTATTTTTAGGGATATTTACAGATATATTAAAACTTGTGATAGATGTCAGAGAGTAGGTAATATTTCTAGAAGAAATGAAATGTCTTTAAATTTTACATTGTAAGTTGAAATCTTTGATGTTTGGGGATTAGACTTTATGGGACCATTTATTCCTTCATTTGGAAATTTATATATATTGGTTGTTGTAGATTATGTATCAAAATGGATAGAAGCAATAGCTTTACCCAAATGTGATGCTCGGAGTGTTTTAAAATTTTTAATGAAAAATATTTTTGCAAGATATGTAATGCCGAGAGTAATCATTACTGATGGAGGATCTTATTTTAGGAATAATCTGATTCAGAGATTGGTTGAAAAATATAATATCAAACATAGAATCTCTACTGCTTATCATCCTTAAATTAGTGGTTTGGCTGAGGTATTTAATCGTGAAATTAAATGAATTTTAGAAAAAAAACTATAAATTCACATAAAATGGATTAGTCTGTTAGATTACATACTGCATTATGAGCATATCGGACAGCTTATAAAACTCCTATAGGAATGTCTCCTTATAGACTAATTTTTGGAAAAACGTGCCACTTACCAGAAGAATTGAAGTATAAAGCATATTGAGTGATAAAAGAATTGAATTTTAATTTAAAGGATACTGGTAAGAAAAGATTTATTGCAATTGAATAAATTGGAAGAAATTAGAAATGAATCTTACAATAATGATAGGATTTATAAGGAGAAAATGAAGATATAGCATGATCGAAAGATTATAATAAAGAGATTTGATCCTGGATAGAAATTTTTGCTAGATAATATGAGATTGAAATTATTTCCAGGGAAACTAAAGTCTAGGTGGGTAGGACCTTTAACTGCTATAAAAGTTTATCACTTTGGTGTTGTTGATATTAAAGATTCTAAGAATGGAAGAATGTTTAAAGTTAACGGACATATGTTAAAACCTTATTTAGAGGGATCTCGACCAAGTTTTAAAGAGGCTTTAATGTAGAGTCAACCTGATTAAAACTAAGTTGGTCGGGCTGACAATGTTAAACCAAGCGCTTTGTGGGAGGCAACCCATAATTATCTTTAAGATTTAGTTTGTTTGAATTGTTATTATTATTATTTAATTATATATTTGAGTCTTACTTAATCATAAATATCATTAAATAATGATTATTATTGAAGTGAATTGAAAATTTTGAAGATTTATGGCCAAAACAAATTTTGGAGCATTTTTATTGTGATCGGGGGTAGAGCACCGACGACGCCCATGATTAGAAATGATTACTGTGTTTAAATTTTCGATTTTGTGGCAGGATTTTCACCCCTGTAACTGCCTAAACACGATGTTTAAACCCTTGAATTCCACAAAAATGATAAGATAGATCCAAAATTCGCATCCCATGGCTTCCAACTCCATAGCAACTCCAAGATTCAGATTGTTCAACAGGAGAAAATTCATCAGTGTCAAAGAGTAGCGCTTGTTCAACAAGGTTATGATAAAGAGGAGGCTAATCAAGGAGAGAGGCTTCAAACATCATGGTATGAATGCTCCAAGTACTCGAGTAGAGGAGATTATTATGCAGAGGGATTATGAAGCCTTATGTTACACTACTATCGCTGTAGTCGTTCCTGTGGTGAAAGAGTTTTACGCTAATCTACATGGGATCAACCAAGGAGTCGTCTATGTGAGAGGCAGGTTTGTACCATTTACCCCTTCAAAGATTAATGACTTATTTATGATAGAGAATGTGTCAATCTGCTATTATACAAATTTTTCCCCTACGAGAGACAATATGAATGATAATTACCAATTTTTGACAGATGAAAATGAAGACTGAGAGATAAGAGACAACGAGTATGTAAGTTTCTCTGATACACTGTTAAATCCTATGTTGAAGCAATGTCATTTCTTCATATCTGCAAAGTTACTTCCAACTATGAAGATTAGCAAAGTGACAAAGGATAGTACAATTCTAAATTACTGTATTCAAATGGGGGGACCTATTGATATTGGTACCATCATTGTGAGATTTGTCTTGGGATTGATTGTACACGGATCTAAATATGGGCTTGGACATCCTTCCACCATATTTCTTCTCTGCAGCCAGTCTCAAGTGCCATATGAAAGCTGGGAAAAGTGCTTCTTCCTTTGAAGCCCCTGGACCTAACTAATCTATATGATTGCCAAGCAATTGGAGGTGAGAATGATATGAGCATTATTGCAAATCAACCATCTCCGATTTCACAGCCTATCCTACCCTACTTTCCTGAAAGTTCATATTTGGTTCTGAAGAAGATGAAGACATTGGAGAAAGATGTATAAAATCTTATGAATGCAACTAACAATATCTCAGAGTTATTTGATCATCTAGATTGGAGGATGAGGGAACAGTTTGATCACACTAAGCGTATTGAAGAGGGTCTGATATGTTTGATGAAGAGAAAAGATTTGATTTATGAATATTCAACTGATGAGTTTCTATATCGCCCCTTTTATAACTTGTTCGTGCACCACCAATCCATGGGAGATATCAGAGAAGATGATAGTAGCGATACCAATGAGGAGTAGTGGCTCAATTTGAAATTTAGTATTTAGTATGTAGTGTATGAACTTTATTATGCTAGGTGTGCTTAGTATTTGGATTGCTTTGCTTTACGATTTCAGACTTATTATGCTTGATTTTGTGTGTGTTTATGTTTAGTTTTCAGTGCTAGAGTGTTGTAGTTGTGTGCACGCTGAAATTTTATGTGGCATGGTTTGCTAAAACATATGTGGTTGTGTGCTTAAGTGTGCATGTTTATAATTTTGATTTTATATTTAAAAAGTGATATTTTGTGTTGTTTATGTAAATTCATGTTAATTGATAACTTTATTATGATGTTTGATGCTTAAAAAAGCCAATTAGATGCTGATGTGATTTCAAAATGATCGAAATTATGAAAAAAAAAAATTTTTTCAAGACCATGAAACTGTCTGGCTCCTAAATACAGAAAGATTGGGTATTTTAAATCAATAGAGCGCCCAAAACCCGACAAACCCAGTTTTGCCTTAAAATTGCAAATTTTACTTGGAGACCTGCAATTTTTACCCTTTTATCGTCTTCAAGCTTTAGCTAGAGCTGAAAACTCATATTAGGGCTTGCTTGCATTGCCATTTGGAGCATTTTCAAGGCTTAAAAGGTGCGGATTTTATCTTCTTTTGGTAAGAGCTCCACTCTAAACTAAATTTTTTTTTATTTTCATCATAGGAATCTCCTACATCTTGAAAATCCAAAATTTGGAGTTTTTGTGAATATTTGGAGATTATCTATGGTGTAAGAGTTTTTACTTGCTAGATTTGTCTTTGAAGATTATTATAAGTTGATTTTGATGTTTATTTGGAGTTATTTTCAAATTTGTTAGAAATTTTCATATGGCTCCAATGATGAGTAAGGGGAAGAGGAAGTTGGATTATGATGAAGGAAAGTTGTTAATATTCAAGCCCAGTATCAATTCAATTCGCACTTAAGTAGTAAGAAGTGTATACAAGATTGAGCGTTTGAAAATTCGGCCGGAGTTATGGAGCAGTTGATAGCGGATCGGAAGTGGGAAATATTTTGTTATTTTACTATTGATGCGATCTTGGGGATAGTCCTGGAATTTTATGCAAATCAGTCGTGACTATGGGAGATCAGGTGTATGTTCGAGGGAAAATGATAAAATTTACCCAAACCCGTTAATGAATTTTATCAGTTGATAAATCATGGTTTTCGTGAGTATACATCATTTGGTACTATGGATTCTAACTTGGATGAAGTTATTGCCTTTCTTACTGACTGCGACTTTATATATGCTTAAAAATATAAGTATTTAATACTACTTCTAAAAGATTTACTTCCTCAGCAACTGTACCAAAACCTTAATAACAATTATAGATTCGATAAATATGGACGTAATAAATATTCAATAATTGTAAAGTCACAATTATCAACGCAAGTATACGTATCACTCAAGTAATATAAGGCTCTAATGGAGTCCTAGATATCGATGCCACAGGGAGTAAGATTAGAACTACGAACTAAGATTTTAGAAAAGCAATACTTTAATCACAACAATGAAGTTCAATTTGCTTATCTGTCACTAATAGGCAATTCAAATAAATATGTAATTTTAATAACTATTAAATAACTAATTATACTAATGAAGGTTTG
>NEWO01002433.1:0-12902 GCA_003013225.1 Phalaenopsis aphrodite
GCTCCATCTCACTCTCTCTCACTACCAGTTCTCTCTTTTTCTCTCTTGCTCCATCTCACTCTCTCTCACTCTTGATATTTCTTTTTCCTGCTTTCTCCATATCTTTCTTATCTCTCCCTCTCACTCTCTCTCCCTTACACCTCTCTCTTCCTCTCTCCATCTCAGACAGAGAGACCCTCCATCCCTGCCTATCTCTCTATCCCTCAATCTCTCCCTTGTTCTATCGTTATATCTCTCTATTGTCATTCTCTCTTTAACTCTCTTCTCCTCTCATTCTTGATATGTCTTTCTCTTACTCTATCCTTTTTTCACTCTCCCTACCTCACTATCACTCATTTTTTCTCCTTTTTTCATCTCTCTGTAGCTTTATATCTTTCACAGTCTTTCTTTCCCTCTCAAAGTCTCTCTCCCTCTTACCTCGCTCACTCACTCTCTATATTTCTTCTCTCTCTAACTCTCTCTCCCAAATGAGAGAGATAAACATATAGTGAGTGTGACTGAGCGAGAGATGGGGGGATCAACCTATCTCTCTCCCCCATCCTTCCTCTCTTACTCCCTCTCTCCCACTTTTTTTTCACTCTCTCTTAATCTTGATATGATTCTCTCTCCCTCACTATCTTTCTCTCACTCTCTATCTCTCCACAACTCTTTATTTCTTCTCTCTTTTTTTTTCTCATAATTGTTCTAGCAAGAGATAGAGAGATTGGGAGAGAAAAATAGAGGGATGCAGAGAAAGAAGAAGAGAGCATCTCTACATATAGAGAGATTGGGAGACAAACAGGTTGATAGATGCATGGAGAGAGAGAGAGTGGAGGGAGTGAGAGAAAAAAAGTGTGAGAGATAGAATGAGTGATAAAGGGAGAAGTAAGAGAGATTGAATGATAGGGAGAGAGTGTAGAGGGAGGGATAGAGACAGTGAGGGAGAGCATGTGAGCGAAAGTATAAGAGGGAGAGAGAGGAAGAGAGAACATGAGGTAGAGAGAGTATCTTACCTCACTCTCTCACTTACAATCACTTTTGATATCTTGTTTTATGTGTTCCCTCTCTCAATCTCTCAAGCTCACTTTCTCTCTCATTATAGAGGTAAAGAGAGGGATGTAAAGAGAAAGAGAGAGATGCTCCATATTCTCCCTAGTGAGTGAAAGAAAGGGAGGGAAGGTGAGAGATATCAAGTGTGAGAGAAAGCGAGAGAATAACAAGTTGGTCCTCTCTCTCGTGCTCTGCTTCTCACTTTTACTCTCTCTTTATCACTCACACTTTATTTCACTCCTGATATTTCCCTCGCTTACCCTCTCTATTCTCTTTCTTGCTATCTCCGACTCTTACTCTCATTATAGGAGAGAAGTGTACAATAATGTAAGAAAAAGAGAGAGTGGAGAAGACGGGGAGTGAGAGAGAGAAATATTAAGCGAGAAAAGGTTGGGTAGAGAGAGAAGAATGTGTCTGTGAGGGTGACAGTTCAAGTGAGTGAGTAAGTGAGAAAGTGAGAGAAATAAAGCGAGAACTCATTCTACCCTCTCATGCTTTCTGTTACTCTCTCTTTTAATCTCTCCTTTTATGTTCCCTTCTTTATCTATCATCCCTCTCTCAAATTATCAGGTCTCTCTCCCCATCTTTTCAAATGAGGCAAAAAAAATGAGATATTAAGAATGTGAGAGAAGCGAGAGAGTGTGAGAGAGACGGAGTAAAAGAGAGAGGGGAAGGGAGAGTGAGACAGAGCAAGATAATAGAGGTAGCAAGAGAGGGGTAAAGATAGAAATGGAGAGAGAGAGAGAGAGATAGAGAAGGGATGGGATAGATGGAGGGAGATCATATCTCATTCTCTTACTAATAATCTCCCTCATTCCCTCACTCACTTCCTCTCTCACTTCCCTCTCTCTCTCTCTTTCTCTCACCCTCTCTTACAGCCTCTTTAACTATCTTTCTCTCATCCATTTCACTATCTCTCTTTCTTCTCCACACTGAATTTCTCTCTTCTTCTTTACACTATATCTCTCACTTTATCCTTCTCTGCTATTTTGCTCTCCTCTCTATCTCACTTGCTCTATCTCCCTCTCACCCTAACTTCCCTCCTTCCCTTTATCCTCCTCTCTTTCATTTTATCACTCTTCTTCATTATTAGAAAAAGAGAGAGATGGATTTAATTACACTCTCTTTCATACTTCAACTCCTTATTTTGTCTCTTTTTCTCTAACAAGAGGGAGAAAGATAACAAGAGAAAAAGAGGACAGAGAGATAAAGAGAACATCCCTCTTCTCTCTCGCATTATCTATCAGTCTCCATCTCCCACTCTCACACTCTTCTCTCTCTTATGATCACTTTATCTTTCTCCCTCATTCCCTTTCCCACCCTCACTTCCACCATCCTTCTCCTTCCTTTCCTCTAAAAGGACAGAGTAGGAGAGAGAGTGAGAGAGAGAATCAACATTCCATCTCCAATCATCTCTCTCTCTTTCTCCCGCACCCACGTACTGTCTTTCATTCTACCTCACATTTTTTCTAATCTCTTCCTCCCCTTATTTTGTACTTTCTCTTCATTTCTCTCTCATCTCATTCTCTAATACTCTATCTTCTGTCTCACTCTTTCTCCCTCTCTCCATCCATACTTTTCTCACTCTCTTCTCTCCTCCCTCCCTCTCTCTTCCTCTCTCATGCTCTATCATTATATAGATTTATATCTTTCTCTCTCTATCTCTCTCTCTTTCTTTATTGCACTATCTTTTCTATCTGTCATTTTTTTTCTTTTGTTCTCTCTCACATTATTTGTATATCTCCCTGCCTCCACTCTCTCACTCCCTCCACCCCCACTTTCTTTCTCTTCTCTAATTCTCTCTACTTCTCCCTCTTTATTTCTATCAATGATCTCCTAAAGAGTGCGAAAGAGAGCAATGTGTGACAGAATGAGAGAGAGGGAGCACAAGAGAAGAGTAAAAAAGTGTTCTCCCTCAATATCTCTCCCTTTCTCTGTCTTTCTTTATCCCTCTGTCCTTCTTCATCTCTTTTTAGCTCCATATCTATCACCTCTCACTCTCTTTCTCGAACTTTACGATCTTCTCTCCTCTCTCTCTCTCCCTCTAATTCTCTCTCTCTCGCCCTTTTTTTACTCACTTCCTCTCAGCTCTCTATTCTCATTCTCTTGCTTCTCTATCTCTTTCTCACTCTTATCTCTTTCAATATCCACTCTCACACCTCTCTCCCACTTTCTCTTTCTCCCTCCCTCCCTCCCTCTTATGTCCTTTCTTTATTTTGTATCTCTCTCTTCCAACCCCTCCCTCAATTCTCTCTCGTCTCACACTCTCTCCATCTCTTTGAATGGAAAGAGAGAGAGAAAAGATTAAGATAAAAAGCTAGAGAGGGCGAGAGAGAATGAGAGAGGATTGTGTAGTGAGAGAGGATTATGTAGTGAGAGAAGATTGTAAGAGGGGAGGGGAGAATAAGGGTGAAAGAGAGGAAGAGTGATAGAAAATGAGAGAGAGATGGGGAGAGAGAATAGAGAGGGAGAGAGAAAGAGAGAGTAAAAGAGAGGGAGATAGAGAGAGAAAGATGTAGTGGGGTAGGGAAAGAGAGAAGAGAGAGAGAGATAGAAAGCCAGAGAGAAAGAGGAGAGTGATAAACAATGAGAGAGGGAGGAAGGGACGGGGAGGTTTGGAGAGAGAAAGAGTGAGAGCAAAAGAAAATATAATTGCAAAGAGAAAAAAGAGGGAGGTAGAGAGAGAGAACTTGAGGGAGACAGAGTGAGAGAAACAAGAGAGTGAGAGGAAGAGATGGAGTGAGAGAAAAGAGGGATAGAGAGGGAGAGAGATAGAGAGAGATAAACTGATTGGTAGAGAAACTGGAGAGGGAGAAAGAAGTAGGTTGAAAGGCATAAGGAGATAGATAAAGTGTATGAAAAGCGAGAGAGAGAGAGGGAGGGAGGGAGAGGGAGAGTGTGAGAGACCAAGAGCATGAGAGAAGTGTAAGAAAAAGAGAGAAAGATTAGCGATCCCTCATTCCCTCTTTCTTTCTCGCTTATTCCTTCTCTCCCACTCTACTTCTCAATCTCTCCCTCCCTCTCTTAATTTATTTTATCTCACTCTCCCTCCCTCCTTGCTTTCTTTCACTATCCCTCCATCCCTTTCACTCCCACTCTCTCGTACTATCAACCTCTTTCCCTACCCCTCTCCCACACTCTCTTTCTCCCTCCTCCCCACTCTCTCACTCTCACTCTCTCATGTCTTTCTTAATCTCTCTCAATCTTTTCCTCTCCCTCTCGCTCTTCCATTCTCACTCTCTCTTTCATTTTCTCTCCGAATCTCTTTAACCCTATCATTCTTTCTATTGCTCTTCCTCTCGTTTTTCTCTTTTCCTCCCCTCTTTTGCTCCTGCTTTTAATCTCTCACTATTCTAACTTAATGTTAATCCTTTCTTTTCTCTCTCTACATCAATATCATGCTATTGTTTTCTCATTTCTCTCTCTCAAACTATTAACCTTTCATTTTGTCCCAATCTCTTGCTCACCCTATCTCTTTATCTATCTTTCCCTCTCTTCACTATACCTCTCAATCTCGCTCTCGCTCACACTCTCTTTCTCTTGTTCCCTCACTCTCTCTTTCATAATTCTCTCTCTCCATCATTCATTATCTTATCTCTTATCTCTCTCTTTCTCTCCCTAAATATTAACCTAGTTCTCTCTCCTAATCTCCATCACTCTCTCGTCCACCTCTCTCGTTCCCTTGCTTCTCTCACTCTTGATATATCTATTTTTCTATATCTCTTAATAAAAGAGTGGAGAGAGTGTCATGATGATAGTGAGAGAGAGGGGAGATGGAGAAGTGAAGAGAATGAGAAATTAGGAGAAAGAGAGCATGACAGAAAGAATAAGTGAGAGCTCTCTATGTTTCTCTCACACACCTTCTCTTGTTGTCACTGTCATACTCTCTCTTTCTCTCTCACTTGGAAGGGTAGGTGAGAGGGAGCTAGAGAAAGAGGCAGAAAAAATGAGCTAGAGTAGAAGAGAAGGGAGAGTGAGAGATTTGAAGAGAAAGAGAGAGAGCACGGGAGAGATTTAGAGTGAGAGAGAGTCAAAAGGGAGTGAGGCAAAGCTTGAGATAGAGAGATAAAGTATGATAGAGAGGGGTTGAAAAAGGAATGAGGGAGGCAGAGAGAGAAAAGAGAGAGAGAGGGAGGGAGGCAGAGAGAGAAAAGAGAGAGAGGGAGGGAGAGAGTTTGTGTATGTGATGTAGAGAACAAGACTGTGAGAGAGTTAGTGTGGGATAGAGTTAAAGTAAGAGAAGAGAGAGAGAGAAATTGACTTAGAGAGAGATGGGAGAGGATAAAGAGAGTTGAAAGAGGGAGAGAAGTGGGTTCATGTGAGTGAGTGAGAGAGATTTGCCTCTCTTTCAATTCTACACTCACTCACTCCCACTCTTTGTTTCTCTTCCTCTTATCTCACACTATTTTTCTCACTAATTTTCTTTCTCTCACACACTTTCTCACATTGTCTCTGTCTCACTCAAAGAGAGAGCAAGTTAAAGAGAGGGACAAGGATGGATGGATGGATAATGAGAGAGAGAAGGGAAAGGGAGAGAAGATAGGGGCAGAAGAGGGTGAGAAGAAAGAGTTAAAGAAAGATAGGGAGGGAGCATGAGAAAAGAGAATGAAGAGAGCTATATCACGCTCTCTCTTTTACTTTGTCTTTCCCTCCCACTCTCTTTCTCTTTTGATATATTTCTTATTTTTTCACTCTCCCTTTCATCACTCTCTATCTCTCTCATACCCTTTCTATTCTCTATATCTCTCTTCTCTCTCTCTCATTCATTTATCTCTCTTCCTCTACCTCTCCCTCTTTTTATCTCATCTTTCAATCACACTATCTCTTCTTCCATTAACCTTCTCTCTCTCTCTCTCTCTCTCTCTCTTTTGCTTCATTTCTAGCACACTCCCTCCCTCTCTTCTCTCTCTTTTCTATCCTCAACCTTTTCCCATTTTCCATTAATTCTCATGCAGCCCTTCTCAACCTTATCTCTCTCTCTCTCCCTCTCTTCCCTCCCTTTTTTCTCTTCCTCACTCTCTCCCAAACCTCTCTATCTCTGTATTTATCTATCTCTCTCTCTCATTCTTTCTTACTCTCATTCTCTATCATTATTTCTCTTCTCTCAAGCTCTTAATCTAGTTGTATCCCTCCCTTCCACTAACATTCTACCTCTTTCTGCCTTCCTATTTATTTCTCTATCTCTCCCCCTTTCTCTCCATTTTTCCCTCACAATAAATCCCCCTCTTTATCTCTGTTTCTCTCCTCTCTTTGGCTCGCTAACTCTCTCTCACCCTTTATATCAACTTTCTTGCTTTCTCTCTATCTCTCTTCTCTCTACCGCTCTCTCCCATCACTCTCTCTCCCTCTCACCTCTCTTTTTCTCTCTCCACCTCAGAGATAGGAAGAACCTGCCTATCTTTCTGTCCTCCATCTCTCCCTCCCCCTCTTTCTCTCACTTTATCTTTTCTTCACTCTCTACCTCAATATCTCTCATTCTTTCTCTCATCTTTTTATAGCTTTAAATCTCTCTCTATCTCCCTTTTCCTCTCTGAGTATCCCTCTCTCCTATATCTCTATCTCCCTTTCTTTTCTCTATCTCTCCTCTATATCTCTCCCTTAGCACACACAATCTCTCTTAAACAATCAATGTGTCACTCTCTCCCCATCTCTTATAATAAGAGGGAGAGTAAGAGATATCAAGAGTAGGAAAAGCAAAGGAGCGAGGAGATACAAAGAGACTGAGAGAGTGAGAGAGAAAGAGTGATAGAAATCAGGAAGTAGAGACGGGTTGATAGCTCAAGAGAGAGAGAGAGAAAGAGTGAGTGAGGAGAGAGAGAGTGAGAGCTAAAGAGTTAATTGAGAGACAAAGAGAAATAGAGAGACAAATAGTGAGGGAGAGAAAATTGATAGATGGAGAGATAGTTTATAGCTTGAGAGAGAGTGTTAGTCAGAGAGAGTGTTAGTCAGAGAGAGAAGCAAGATAGATGGGGGAAGAGAGTGATATCAATATTATCTCTATCTCTCTTTCTCTTCCTCTATCATGCGCGCTCTCTCTCTTTCACTCTCTCTACCTCAGTCTCACTCTCTCTATCTCTGTCCCACTCTCTCTTTCTCCTTATTTCCCTCTCCCTTCCTCTCTTCTCTTTATTTCTCTCTCTATTTTACTCTCCCTCTAACTTACTTATTCTCTATTTTTGTCCTCTTTCACTCTCTCTCTAATTCTCTCGATCATTCTCCCTCTCTCTATCCATTTATCAATAGGTCACTCTCCTAATCTCTCTCTATTTATAGGCGCTCTCTTCTTCTTTCGCTCTCCCTCTTTTCTGTATATCTCAATCTCTCTGTCTCTTGTCAGAGAGCAAGAGAAAAAAAGAGAGAAGAAAAAGGAACTACTAGAGAGATATAGAGATAATAAGAGAGGTGAGAGAAAGATGGCGAGGGGGCGAGAGAGATATCAAGAGTGAGAGAGTGAGAAATAGAGTCTGGGAGAGATGGAGTAAGAGGAAGGAAGTGGGAGTAAGAGAGGGAGGAATAGGGGAGAGAGATCGATTGATCCCCCAATCTCTCTCTCACTCAGTCTCTTTATCTTCCTATCTCTCTAATCTGAGAGAGAGTTAGAGAGAAGAGAAATAGAGAGACTAGAAAAGAGAGATAGGAGAGATAGTGAGGTAGAGAGAGTGAAAGAAGGAGAGAGTGAGAGAAAGTGGGGGGAGAGAAATATATAAAAAATTAGAGGGGGACAGAGTGAAAGAGAGAACGAGAATAGAGAGATATAGTGATAGAGTGAGGGAGAGATGGAGGGATAGAAACATAGGTAGGGCTGAAGGGTCTCTATCTCTCTCTAAGGTGGAGGATGAGGAGAGAGGGGAGAGGGATAAAGAGGGAGGGAACGAAGGAAGAGAGAGCGAAGGGAGAGGAAGAGAGATAGGGAGAAAATGGAAGAGAGAGATATCAAGAGTGAGAGAGAGTGAGAAAAAGTAAGAGAGAGAAAGATAGAAAGGAGGAGTGAGAGATAGAGAGATAGAAAGAGTTATATTAAATAAAGAGGGGGCTAGAAAGAGGTAGAATGTATGTGGGAGAGATGAATCTAATAGGAGTGAGAGAGTGAGAGAAGAGGAATAACGATAGACAATGAGAGGGAGAGTGAATGAGAGGGAGATATATAAAAATAGAGATAGATAATGAGAGTGAGAGAGAATGAGAGAGAGAGATATCTATAAAATGAGATAGAGAGGTTAGGGATAGAGAAAGCGTAAGGGAGGAGAGGGAGAGAGAGAGAAGAGTTAGAAGGGGACATGAGAAAGGGAGAGAGAGTAAGAGAAAGATGTGGAGGGACAGAGCGTGAGCAAAAGAAGCTGAGGAGAAAAGAGAGGGAAGAGAGAGGGAGGGAGAGAGTCAGAAAAGAAGCTAGAAAGAGTGAGAGTGAGAAAGATTGTGTGTGAGTGATGGAGAGATGGAGGTGATAGAGAGAGAGAGATATCTCACTATCTCTCTATTTATATCTATTTCTCTTATTCTCATTCTCTGTAACTCTCGCTTCTCTCACTCTCATACTCTTTCTCTCTCCCTCCTCTCTGATATCTTATCTTTCTCTACCTCCATCTTTCTTGCTAGAGAGAGAAAAAGATATTAGAATAGAGAATGATATAGATGAGAGAGAAAGAGAGGGAGAGGAAGAGAGTGGTGGAAGAGAGAGTGTGAGAGATTAACGGTACGAGAGAAAGAGCAATTGCTCTCACTCTCTGTGTGAGAAAGTGATAATTAGAGGGAGAGAAGGCATAGTGGGAGGGAGAGAGAGGGATATAGAGAGTGCAAGAAAGAGAAAAGAGCTCTATCACACCCTCTTCTTCTCTCATCTTCGCTCCCCCCTTTCTCTCTCAATATTCCTTCCTTCCTCTAAGTCCATCCCTTTATCTTTTTCTCACTCTCTCTGAGTGAGAAAGTGATAATTAGAGAGAGGTTGAGAGAAAGAAAATAAGAGAGAATGAGAGAGAGAGTGAGGGAGAGTGTCATAGAATGAGAGAGAGTGAGAAAATGATCAAAATAGAGGAAAAAAGCTCATTATTTTTCTATCACCCTCGCTCTCTCCTCCTTCTTTCACATATACTTATACTCTATAGCCTTCTCAATATTTAAGAGAGTGAGATGAATAGCGGGAGAGAAGGGAGAGTGAGAGAGAGATGGAGGGATATGGGCAGGAAAGAGGGAAGATCAGTATCACAACATCTTCTCCCTCATCTCCCCTACACCCTTTCCCTCTCTCTCAATATCCCTCCTGACCTCTAAGTCCATCCCATTATCTTGCTCTCACTCTCTATGTGTGAGAAACTGATAATGAGAGAGAGAATGAGAGAGAGTGAGGGAGAGCGTCATAGAATGAGAGAGAGATAGAGAGAAAGAGATATTAGGAGTGGGAGAAGCATGAGAGCAAGGAGAGAGAGAGAGATCAAGTAGCGAGAGAGAAAGAATGATAAAGATAAAGAGAGAGAGAGATGAGTTGATAGCTTGAGGGAGAGACAGAATGATAAAAGATAAGAGAAAGAAAATTAACTGAGAGAAGAGTGAGAGAGATTATTTGAGGGAGCAAGAGAGAGGTGTTTTGAAAGGAGTAAGAATCGAGAGAGAGAGAGAGAGGGAGAGAGAGGAAGTGCAAGGATAAAGAGAGAGAGAGATGAGTTGATAGCTTGAGGGAGAGACAGAATGATAAAAGATAAGAGAAAGAAAATTAACTGAGAGAAGAGTGAGAGAGATTATTTGAGGGAGCAAGAGAGAGGTGTGAGGGAGAAAAATATTGAGAGAGAAAGAGCGAGTGAGGGAGAAAGAAGAGTGAGTGAGTGAGTGATAAAGAGTTAAGTGATAGGAAAAGAGAGATAGAGAGATAGATAGTGAAGAGAGAGAATATAGAGAGGGGGAGATGGTTGATAGTGTCAGAGAGAAAGAGAGAGAGAGAGTGGTAGATAAAGGGGGGAAGAGATTAATATCAATTTTCTTTTTAACTTTCTTAACCTTTGTCCCACTCTCTCTTTCTCACTCTCTCTGCCTCAATCTCACTCTCTTTGTACCTATTTTCTCTCCCTTCCTCCCTATCTCTATCTCTTCTCCATCTCTCTCACTCTTCCTTTCCCTTTATCTCTATTATTTTCACTCTTTGTCCTCTGTCACCCTCTCAAATTTTCTCGATTGCTCTCCCTTTGTCCATACATTTATCAACCAATCTCTCTCCCAATCTCTATTTATGTAGAGATACCCTCTTTTTCTTTCTCTCCCTCCCTCATTTTTTTCCCAATCTCTCTGTCTCTTTTTAGAAAGAGTAAGAGAAAAAGAGAGAGAGTGGGAGAGGATAAAAAGAGAGTGCTAGAAATAGATAGAGATAACAAAAGAGGTGAGAGAGAGAAAGGGACAGAGAAAGTGAGAGAAAGATGGAGAGGGAGAGAGAGATATCAAGTTTAAGAGAGAGTGAGAAAAAGAAAGTGGGACAAACGGAGTAAAAGGAAGAAAGTGTGAGTAAAAGAGGGAAGAATGGGGAGAGAAATCAGTTGATACCCCAATCTCTCTCTCTCTCACTCACTTTCTCTATATGCCTATCTCTCTCATGAGAGAGAGAGAGAAAGAGATCGGAGAGAGGGAGACTTATAGAGGGAAAGGGAGATAGAGATATAGAGATGCTGATAGATGAGAGAAAAAAGAATGAGAGATAGTTATGTAGAGAGAGTGAAAGAAAGAGAGAGTGAGAGAAAGAGGGAGAGTGATATATATCAAGAATGAGCGAAAGAGAGGGTGAAAGAGAGAATGAGAGTACAAATATATAATGATTGAGCAAGGGAGAGAGGGAGGAATAGAATGACAAGTAATGATGGAGGATATCTCTCTCTGAGGTGGAGAGAGCAACAGAAAGGTGAGAGGGAGAGGGAGTGATGAGTAGAGAGATGGAGATGGAGAGGGAGAGGGAGAGGGGAGGGAGAAAGAACAGAGATAAGAAGAAAGTGAGAGAGAGAGAGAGATATCAAGAGTGAGAGAGAGTGATATAGATCAAGATAGAGAGAGAAAGAGAGAGTGAGAGAAAGGGAGATAAAGAGGGAGAGTGATGGTGAGGGAGAAAGAGAGAGAAATGGGGAGAGAGAGAAATAAAGGGGGAGGTGGAGAGTGGTAGAATGTTGGTGGGCGGGAGGGATACAACAATAGAGAGAGAGAGAGATAAAGATAGAAAGAGAAATTGTGAGGAAAAGAGAGGGAGAAAGAGAAGAAGAAAAGTTGGGAGAGAGTAGGAAAGACAAAGAGACAAAATAAAGAGACAAAAAAAGGGAAAGTTCTTTCTCTTTCTCTTATCTCATGCCCCTTCCCTCTTTCACTCTCTTTCTCTCTCACTAACCGACTCTATCTCTCTCACACATAGACTCCCATTCCCTTCTCTCTTTCTCCCTCTCTCTCTTTTGCTCAAGAGAAATAGAAAGGTTGGGAGATGAAGATGTAGTGGGAGAGGGAGAGATAATGTGATAGGGAGAAAGAGAGGGGCCGAGAGAAGGTGAGAGAGAAAGTTTCTAAAGAGAGGGAGACATATAGAGAGAGACGAGGCATAACTAGAGGGGTTAGAGTGAGATAGAGTAAGAGAGGGTGGGTATAGAGAGAGAATGATGTGAAATGCTATAGAATGAAGAGAGAGGAGAGAGAGGAGGTAAGATAAAGAAGAAGAGAGGGAATTAATTGTGGGAGAGATAGTCAATTCCTTTGACAGATAGAGAGAGAATGAGATTGAGGGTGAGAGAAGAGAGAGGGAGAGTAAGAGAGAGACAATGAAAGGAGGAGATGGAGATATAGACGGAGAGTTAGTGAGGTAGGGAGACAAAGAGGAGGGAGGGAGAAGTTGATGATATGAGAGAGGTTGACAGTTTGAGAGAGTGTGTGAGTGATTAAGCATTAGAGACTGAGGGAGAGAACAGTGGAGCTAGAGAAAATAGAGAAAGGAAGTGGAAGAGGTGTAAGAGATAGTAAGAAAAGGAGCATGAGAGAGAAAAGAGAAAGAAAAGAGCAACAAAAATAGCGATAGTGAGGGAAAGTGAATAAGAGGTAAATAGAGTGAGGGTGAGGGAGCGGATGAATGAAACAGAGAAGCATAGGAAGATAGATGGAGCATGTGTGAGAGAGAGAAGCATGAGAGAGAGTGAGAGATATACATAGAGAGCAAGAGAGAGGGAGGGAGGCAGCGAGAGAAGAGAGATAAAGAGTGAGAGAGAAAGAAAAGAGAGGAGAAATAAAAGGGGGAGAGTGTGTGAGAAAAAGATAATGAGAGAGGGAGTTGATAGAGCACACAATCTCTCATACCATCAACCCCTCATATTATTAGCTTCTCGCTCCCTCTCTCTTTTTCTCACTACTTTATTAACTCTTTCTATATCTTCTTCCTTACTCTTCTTTTGTCTCTCTCTCTTCTCTCACTCTCTATCTCTTGCACACTTCACTCATTTCTCTCACCCTCATATTCTTCCTATCTCTCTAACAGTCAAAGAGAGTGATTATCCCTCTCACTTTTCTCTCGCTCTCTTCTCATTTATCCTACCTTCTCTCCCTACTCTCTCTCTTCTTTTACTCTCATTTAACACTATTCTCTCTCTACCCCACCCTCTCTTACTCTCTTTATCTCTCTCACCCCTCAATATATCCCTCATTTCTCTTTACATGTATCGCTCTCTCTGTTCTCTTACTATTTCACCTTTTCTCGCCCCCTCTTTTTCCCCTTATCACATTCTTTCCCTCTCCCTTTATATCTCTATCTCCCAATCTTTCTATTTTTCCTGAGGGAAAGAGAGAGCGAGAGAAAGAGAGGATGAAAGGGAGAGTCTGTGCAGGAGAGAGATGGAGTCAATGAGTGAGAGAAAAAGATAGAGTGAAAAAAG
>NEWO01002436.1:18582-33961 GCA_003013225.1 Phalaenopsis aphrodite
ATTTAAATATTAAAAAAAAGCTTGAAAATGTAATTTTTATTCTAACTTCAAATTTATTTTTAAAAAATTCCTTTGATCACAGAGAACTCCAAAAAACCAATTTTTATAATTATTTGAGTAATATTTTAAATATTAAAAATCATTTTAATACCAAAAATGTCATTTAACTTGAAAAATCCATTTAAGTTATTAAATGAGCTCCAAATGTTTTGAAATTTTTATGGGGAGTTCTCTGAACTTTGAATCTTGGTGGAGATTAAAAATCAAGTAATTTAGATGTTTGTGTTAACCAAAATTAATTTTCTTTGTGTTTTAGGATTGGTGGAAATTAAGTGCATTCTTAATGAAATATTTTCCAAAGAGTTCTCTGGTCACAGCAAACCTTCCAAAATTTTCTTGGAATTTTTTAAGCAACATGCTAATTATTATGATTAATTTATGCAAATAATAGACATAAACTTGAAAAATATGGATCTTTGTCTAGAGATCTCCTCTGACTTTGGAAAAATTAGGGAATGTTCCGTAAGATAAAGGAACAACATGCTAAAATTTCAAGTCATGGTGAAAATTCTACATGCATGGACAATCAAAAGACTCAAAACAATATTTAATTAATTAAAAATAAAACATGCATCAAATGGATCTCAAATTATTTTCACATTGTTCTTCTCTGTTCACTGAGCAAGAATGTATTTTTATTTTATTTTTATGATTTTTCTACACCAAAATATGAATTTTTGAAGTTAGGGAGCATTTTCTTAAATATTTAAATCCATATTTATCTATTTAAACACGCGAACCTACGGTGGCTCCAAAGCTCCACGCGGCGTTCTCTTATTTGACGCCGTCATCCACCTCAGCGGTGACTAGGCCCGTGGTTCATGAAAGGGAGTGTTGTCCGACTTGATCTCATCTGTTGATGAGATAAACACGCGATCAAACGACTCTCCTTCATCGTCCCCAATGGCCTAGGCCAAGAACTGTACATCTTCAAGGCTTGATATCTCCCTCATTTCTCAACCAAATTGAATGATTTTTTTTAAAAAAATGCTCGTCTAGACTAGAGGAACATATCTATACAGTTAAGATGCCATAAAATTAAGCCTAATCAAATGAAGATTCAAAATAGGCTCAGGTAGAGAGGGAGTTCAAAACCTTTTCTCTGAGAAGGGAAGCTTCAATCAGAGGTGCTTCGGACGTTCGTTAGAGTCCAAGGAGACTAGAGATTGAGTGTCTTGCTGTGGTGAAATGTCTATGTATGAATTTGGCAAAGCTCGATTTCAGGTGTTGGTCTAGAGCTATGCTAGGGTCTCTGTGGAAGGAGAATTTGATGGGGCTTCTCCTTCTTTCACTGTGGTGAAGGTGTGGGTAAGTTTAATTTGAGTTTGTTGGATCGTGGAGGTGTATTGAGCTCTGTCCTGGTTTTAGGCAGAAGTTTGAGCTCAAAATTGAGCTTCCACAGTGGGAATCAGTGGGAGGAAAGTGGTTGGCTTGAGCTGAGGAGCTCTAAAAAATTCTCTGTAAGTAATTTGGAGGGCTCTCTCTGAGAAAATTTTCAACTTTCCTTCCATGGCCATGGAGGTGAGCTTTTATAAAAATTGGTTTAAGGGTGGCTGTCATGGCCAATTAGGGGGTGCAATGTGATGCTTAGGTGTAGGGCATAGAGACTCTAACATTTGATTTGGATAAGATGGCCTCTAGGTTTGAAATAGGTTAGATTTGGAGGAGGTGGCTTATGGTTTTGGTGTTTTTCAGCCACTAGGCTGGCTAGCCAGGTCAGGGGAGGTGGCCAGAGAGCTCAGGGACCTCAGGGGAATCTGTCACAACAAGATCTTAAGCTTAAGCAAATATGGAATGAAATCCCTTAATTTATGGGACCTTTGGTCCATATCTTAGCTTAGGAAGTTTTATGGAGCTTAGCTTGGTCACTAGGGCCCAACTAATGGCTGTGGAGTCTTTAATTTGGTGACTTTGGGGTGGTTAGGCTAATTTTAGTGCACGGGTCCATTGTGGTTTCAAATGACCAAAACTTGGGTTTGGGCTAAGCTAGCCATGTAAATTAACCCAATTTGTTTATTGATTTGATGTAGATGATTGTAATGAACATTTTTGGTGAAGGATTGAAAGGATTTTGAGTTGAATTGGAGGGTCAATTTGGAGGATTTTTGGAATTTGGTCAATTTCGACATGTTAGGCTAGACTTCGGTCTAGATTGGGATATCCTTGGGCTAAGTCCAAATTGATTGTTTAATATGGTAAATAGGGAATTTATAAAGAGTTTTCGACATAAATTTGGTGCCAATTTTGGGTTTAAGGCAATCAATTTAGTGAAATTTGAAGGCATAGCCAATTTGGGGCAAAATTTAGTGCTTTTGGACTTATGTCAAAATTAAATAAAATTGAGGCTTTACCAAGGCCAATTGAAGGTCAAGTTTGATGTTTATGAATGTTATGAATAGTTTTCAACATGAATTGTGGCAAATTGAGTGGGCTATGAGTTTAATTGGGTGAGATTAGGTCATGTGGCCAAAATTGGGGCTTTTGATTTGGATCAAAATTGTGCTCAAAGCATGGGATATTAGAGCTTGGATTGGGTTTCTATTGGTCATATTAAAGGTGAATTTGAGTTTAGGATTGAAATTGGGGGAAATGAGGACCAATTTGATGGACATTTGAGGTGGATTTGGGGAGATTTGGCCCCTTAAGGGCAATTTGGGGGTTTTGGTCAAAGATGGTCAAATTGGCCAAACTGGGTTATGTGGTAGTTAAGAAAAGTGAAATTAAGAATACTTGGAGTATTTTGGAAATTTTTGGGATTTTTTGGAGTTTTTGAAATTTTGGGCTAATGAGGGGCATTTTGGTAATTTGACAATTTTTGGTGATTTTGGGTAATTTGAGTGTTTTCAAAAGGTTTGAAATGACTTTTGAGCAAATTTGGGTATTTTGGGTAAATTTGGGAATTTTAGCCAAATTTAGGGTCTAAGGGTATTTAGGTAATTTTGGGTTCAGGGACAAAATGCTAAGTTAGACATTTTAGTAGAGCTAGGTGCCAACCACCATAAATAAGCCATGACCAATGGAAACCCCAGTTGGGACCTCTATGTACTGGTCTTAGCCAAATCCTAGCCTAGAGCCAGTGGGTTTAGGGGACCATTTACATCAGTATCCCAAAAGATTAAGGAATCACGTTCAAGAAATTTTGGGTTTGTATTTGTGAATGATTGTGAGTCAGGTGATTATAGTGAGTACCTTAGATTTAGACCAACACCCAAGGCCAACCCTAATGTCCAACGGTCCTATGGGAACTCCTTGAGCTCCCTCATAATGGCCCCACCTACTAAGTGCTAGAAGTTAAGACCACTATGTGGAACTTCAAGTTGAGTAAAGAGGAGTTCAGAATTTATAATTGTGAGGGTTCCTTTTCTAATTTTCTAGGAATAGTCAATAGGAAGTCCTATGGCTAGACTCTAGGTTACTAAAGATGAAAAATAAACCTCAACCAAAAGTGAGGTCAACAAATGGACCCCCAATAGGTGTGGTGTGTTGGGTAAAGCACACCACACGTATTGACGTTGACTGACGAGATCAACAAAACCAAAACAAACTCCTATGTCGATAGCCATAGAAAGGAGTGGGATTTTGTGCAGTAATAGCTTTCACTGAAGAATATAGCAAGTGAATATTTAATCAAATTCAAGAAGTAGGGACTCTCGCTGGGATTGGAGAGTGGGTTGTGAGTTATCATATTTCAGGAATTTGCAGAAGATGGGAGTCAATGCGTAAGTACTGACCCAGTGGTTGGATTTGAAATTAAGGTATTAATTTTAGAAGAGGGTCAGAAGTTAAGGACCGATCATGAAAAGCGAGAAATTAGAAGTTAGGGACTGATTCAAGGATAAGGATTGAAAGTAAGAGATCAATCACAAGAGAGATTGTCAGAAGGTAGGGACCGACCTCAAAAGGGTGAATTAGAGGTTAAGTACTGATTCTAAAATTATAATTGAAAGTTAATGATCAATCTCAGAAGAGAGCTTCGGAAGGTAGGATCCGACCTTAAAAGGAGTGAATCAGAAGTTAGGGACTAATTCAAAAATGAGAATTGAAAGGTAACGATCAATCTCAAAAGAGAGCGTTGGAAGGTAAGGATCGACCTCAAAAGTGTGAATCAGAAATTTGGGATTGATTTAAAAATGAGAATTGAAAGGCAAGGATCAATCTCAAAAAGATAGCGTCCGAAGGTAAGCATCGACCTCGAATGTAGTGAATCATAAATTAGGGACTGATTTGAAAGTGAGAGTTGAAAGGTAAGGATCAATTTCAAAACGAGAGCGTCAGAAGGTAAGGACCGACCTCAAAAGTAGTGACTCAGAAATTAGGGATTGATTTGAAAATGAGAATTGAAAGGTAATGATCAATCTCAAAAGAGAGCGTCAGAAGCTAAGGACCGAGCTCAAAAGTGTGAATCAAAAATTTGGGATTGATTCAAAAATGAGAATTGAAAGGTAAGGATCTATCTCAAAAAGAGAGTGTCAAAAGGTAAGGATCTATCTCAAAAAGAGAGTGTCAGAAGGTAAGGACCGACCTCAAAAGTAGTGAATCAGGAATTAGGGACTGATTCAAAAGTGAGAATTGAAAGGTAAGGATTAGTCTAAAAAAGAGAGCGTTGGAAGGTAAGGACCGACCTCAAAAGTAGTGAATCAGAAATTAGGGACTGATTCGAAAGTGAGAATTCTATAGAGCTTTTAATGTTTAATCCAAAGACATGTGTTGTATGTAAAGGTTGACATTGTTGAAGAGGATCTGTAGAAATTTGCGAGTTTTTACGCAGAATGTAAAATTCTAAGGGGATGTGAAGAGAATTAGTGTAGACAAAGATAATTGTGCCGCGCCAGCAAAGAGTAAGAGACCTCAAAATCGAGAGAATCCACTCAACAGATTTATTATCTTTTTTTGTTGTTTTTATCACATTTAATTTTTCAAAATATGTTTTCAAATTTAATTTTAGTTGGTTGATTTTTAAAAAAGATAGTTGTTTTGTTGTTTGTTGATTCGATATTTTTGTTTAAATTTTATTAAAAAAATTTTGTTTGTAGTTTTGTTCTTTTTTTGTTGTAATTTTGAACCAATGTGTGGTTCGTGGCTTCCATTCTTCACACAAAAGACAAATGACAAAAAGACACATTTCTGAATGAAACTTCATTAATCTGTTCCAACAAAATGTTACAGATCAAGTGTAGGCCAACGCCTAAAAAAGTACAATATGCAAAATGCATCAAAGTGCATCCAAAATCTCTATTGCCAAGTACACATTATAGGCGGAGCATCTCTGGTACATATCACATTGCTGTAATGTAGTAAAGGAAAAATGAATCCTCTGACTGTTTGTTCCTGCTGTGACAAGCTTCTGATCAAGCTGACCTTTTAAGCCACACTTCAAGGTAAGAGTTCCCTTTTCATGTGCCTGGAGCTGCAACCCTCATAAGGTAGTAGTTCCTCCAGTTCTAGATCTGGTTGAAATCTGTGCAACAACTTGTTGTCGTCCATCCATCGGAAGCTTATGGACACCCTGCAGCGTCGCACTCCTGGAATGCAATGCTTGGCAACGTCTGCGCCGTTGCCTTTAAGAACAAGCAGTGAGCCAACTGGTACGGGATTCTCCACAGAGCCTCTAAACTCACTAGGGCCGACGATGTCAATTTCTTTCCTAAATAAGATGTTGCTTTTACTCATGAATAAGACCATACAAAAAGGTCTCATGAAGTCATGGTGGTCTATATATGGAGGAATGCAATCACCCTCGTCGTAGATGTTGATAATACAACTATTTGGAATGTATGTAGCAGGCAGAATACCCCATCTGACCATTCTTTTAATCATCCACTTTATCATTGGCAGTAGTGGATCTACTTGATCGTGTCTAAGGATCCCAAGCGGATTCCCCTGTCTATCATTTGTGAAGTTGTAGCAGCAGCCACACTGGAAAGTAATCCTCCCTTTTCCTCGCATTCATTTCCTCAGCTTAGAATAGCTCCTTCCCATAAGTAACCTACTCGACCTCTGTCCCTTAGGTCAAAAATACAATCAATAATACTTTGTTCATCAGTCTCCAAGAAGACTCTGGTATACAGTTCTAATCCCTCCAGTATGTTGATGAATTTTCCCTGTACTTCTTTATAGAACTCGAAGTATCTTTTCTTTACTTTGCTCATTTTATAATATTCCACCGTACTGGGAGTCGGCAGTTGTCGCGGGTATTCCCTGATTTGAACATTAGCGGGAACCCAAGCTGGTACTGTCTTTGGGTCTAACGGAATGTATGACTCTGCATTTGACAGGACGTTTAGCTCTGTACCCCTCAAAACATACAACATTGCATCCATTGGGACATATGGCTCTGCCTTATCAGGTAATCAAGGGTCTGAGATCCATCATCGGTATATGCATATTCCTCTAATGTGCTATAGTGTTGTAGAAGTAGGACGTTGCAGTCCGGGCAATCAATGAATGCCCCCGTAGCTGACGCTCATGCAGTTATTTTGGCATTGCAGGTAGGGCAACCCGTACACAGAATAACTGAAGCTGGTAGTATCTTTGGCTTTCTAATAAACTTAGGCTCCACATCTGTAGTTGGCTAGCTGGAGGAGGTCTCTTTCATGCCCAAATCATATATGTGTCCCTCAAGAATAAGAGCGAGCATGTTGTCTGCCTCTTTCTTGCGTCTCTTCTCTTCTCGTAAGAAATATCTTTGTTTGCATCGGCAGGCATTTCCTTGTTGTTTTTTTTACAGTGGAGCAAACATTATTCTTTCATTATCAGCAACAACTAGGCCCCCAGTCGGCGTAGCTATTATGGATGGTAAGTAGCTTGGCCCCTCCATCGGGTCCTGTTGTACCATCACGCTGTTTCCTTTCAGTGACACACTGTCTTTGGTGGCCACCCTTAGTAGTGAAGGCAACCCTTCCTTTTTCCATCGAGTGACAAATCTAATTAAAGGCCCCTTGTAATCTATACCGACTTGGTTAAATTCCATGTCAATATCTATAGTGCCGCCTGCGGTGCCATTTCTTCATTTAGTGTGAGATTCCAACCATCTTTGAAGGCGAAGAACAACCTCTGGCATGAAATTTCTTTGCAGACGACAAGAAAAATGTCAGTGGGTTGAAATTTAGCGTGAACAAGAACAAAACATAGTATTTATTGAAATTTTTGTTTATTTTGGTGAAGAGATCGTTTATTTATGTGTGAATTTTTTTTAAATTAGTAGCATATTAAGTTTAAAAAGAGAAAATTGAGGTGTGTAATGTGGACCCGGTCACAGACGTTTGGCACATAGATAACCCCAAAATAATCAAAATTTCAAATTTTCAAATCAAGTGAAGGAAAGCAATGTCAGGTTGCGTAGTATTTCTTCAGGTATCATTTGTAGCATGGGTCTTTCACCCCGGAAGTCCACTAACTGGTAGGCTCCTCCTGCATAAAACTTTTCAAGGACAAATGGTCCCTCCCAAGTTGGCTCAAAATTTCCACCTATCTTCCAGCATGCAAGAATAAGCCTTTTGAGTACGAGGATGAGTTCACCAACTTTGAATGTCCTGGGGTGGACCAATTTGTCATGAGCTTGTACCATCATTGCCTGGCAAAGTTCCAAATGTTGTTGTGCTTCAAGTTTTTTTCCTTAAAAACTATCTAGTTCTTCAAGTCTGAGCTTTGCAATTTCTTCTGCTGTTAGTTGGTTGGTGATAGCAACTCTGAGAGACGACATCTGAATTTCTAAAAGTAGCACAACCTCAGACCCGTACACGAGCATGTATGGTGTACACTGAGTGGGAGTCCTGAACGTCGTCTGGTAGGCCCACAAAGCTTCTAACAATTTGTTGTGTCAATCTCTTTTATTTTCGTCTAGTATTTTTTTTAAAATTTTTACCAGTATTTTGTTGAAGGCCTCAACCAATCTGTTTGCTTTGGGATAGTAAATTGTAGAGTATCTCCATTCTATCTCATGTTTTTTGATAAAATTGTTGATTTTTATGCTTTTGAAAGCTGTCCCATTGTCGGAAATTATTTTTCGCAATACTCCGAAATGGTAGAAGACCTGGATTTTGAAGAATTGAAGGACGTTTTGTGATATAACCTCTCATAACGACACTGCTTCTGCCCATTTGGTGAAGTAATCCGTAGCGGGAAGTATAAACCTATGTCCTTTGGAAGATGGAGGGTTTATTAGACCTATTATGTCTATGCCCCAACACTCAAATGGCCACGAAATAATGCTTGGGTGTAGCACATTCAGAGTTTTGTGCAAGATCACCCCATGCACTTGGCACTGGTGACATTTTCTGGCTGTATCCATGCAATCGGACATCATTGATGGCCAATAATATCTGAGTCTTTTGATTTTCATTTTCATTTTCAGCCCTGACTGGTGAGCGCTACATAATCTGACATGCACTTCTTTGATAAAATTTTGTGCCTCAGCTTTACTTAGGCATCGTAGCCACATTTGGTCGAACGATATTCTTTAGAGAACATCACCAACCAAGGCGTATGACATGACCCTTTATGTAATGTGATGTGCTTCAGACTTGTCTTTTGGCAGCTTTCCAGTATGCAAATATTCTATTAATGGCTTGCGCCATTATCGTTGATATCTGCAACTGCAATCATTGTTTCTTCTTTTCTGAGCTTGTCTAAAATTTTAAGGTTAATTTGAGACAAAACTTGTCTTCCTTGTACTGAGATTTTAATGGAATCCCTCGGGGGACATGCCAGTTCCTTAGCGAGTTTTGCTAGAGCGTCAACATGAGCATTATCTCCCCTAAGAATCCAGTAGAAAGTCACGTAGGGGATTTGCTCCAATAGCTTCATCGCGTATCAGTGATATTCTGTTAGTCTTGGTTTCAAAATTTTGTATTGTCCAGCGAGTTGCTAGATGACGAGTTGAGAGCACCGTAGATGAAAATGTTTGTTATATCCATTGAGATTACCAACTCCAATCCGGTGATTAAGGCTTCATATTCTGCTTTGTTGTTGGTGCACAACTCCGTCAGGTGGTATGAGAACCTCAACATACCCTTATCTGGCGTGATAAAAATCAAATTGATCCCTATTTTGCCTGGTATGACTATGCCTGATCCTTTGTCTTTCATGGCTAACAAAGCTCCGTCGAAGTACATCTCCCAGCATTGCACACTGGAGAATTCCATTTGTAGTATTTGCTTGTCTGGTACTCGTCGTTGAGAGGGGCCCAGCTGGCAATGGGTGCGCAACGAGAAAATCTGCTAAAATTTATCTTTTTATAGCACAGAGGGGAACAAAAGTTGTATCGAATTGCAATAAGATCATCGACCATCTTGTCGGATCATCAATATTGCAATGTGTTAACTTTTGAAACTAGGGTAATTTTATGAGAGAGCATGTAATGTCTAAGTTTTTGGGCGACGAAAATTAACGCCAGAAAATGCTTCTCAATAGGTGGATACCTTACTTCCTTCCGTATTAGATGATGACTCAAGTAGTAGAGTGTGTTTTCTTTACCCTCGTCATTGACTTGGGCTAAGAGGGCTCCAAGAGAGTCATCTAGGGCCACGGTATAAAGTATCAAAGGTTTCCTTAGGATAGAGGCTACCAAAACAGGAGGTGTCATTAAATATTGTTTAACGTCCTCGAAATCCCACAGACATTTCTCTTCCCAAATGAATTTGACATTCTTTTTAATTAGTGTCGAGAAGGGCTGACACTTGCCTGGGAGATTAGAAATAAAATGTCTCAGATATGCCAACTTCTCCACAATGCTAGCTCCAAGCTCCTCACCGTGACGAGTTTAAGTTTTATAGTGTGTCAGGTCATAATGTCAAATCAAATGGCCCTATGGTTAAAGTTCTTTAAATGTTATGGAACATGTTAAAGTTGATTAGAGCGACACTAGTTAGGATCCTACGGTTCCCTCATTCTTGTAAGACTATTTTCTATTAGATTTACTTAATCCAAATGAATTTACTAAACTCAACTTAATGAGTTCATACTTTCATTTAAACCATGGGAAGCCTTGTTAGCAACCGTAGGTTACCTCATCCGAGGGATTCCCGATCATCCAATAGAGACGTCTTAATTTAGTTGTAGTTGTTTTTTTTTTTGTGTGATGTTTGTGATTAAATTTTGAATTGTCTTATATTTTGAATGTTGTGATGGTGAATGTTATCTTGGTTGATTTTAGTGTTAGTTTTGGTTTTGTAGCTATCCTAGTAGTTTTGGTTTTCATGCAGGGTGACATCATTATTTAGCATGCAAGTTTATAAGCATGAAAGTACTGTATGGAAAGTATAGAAAAAAGATGTTTCTGTAAACTGTTAAAACATACCTCACGAGTCTTCTCGTTTCACCACGTGAAACTAAAAAATTCATATAAGGGAATTTTATATGAAGTAATAAAAATAAGGTTCTGGTGATCTACCAAATCCTAAACCATATCTTGGTGGGTCCCTATTAGTTTGATTAAGGATGATTTTTGTTAAGAAAAACATTTTAAGTTTAGTAGACCTCCGAGGTATCCAACAGGTCAGGAGAAAAAAGGCAGGTCCATGCTTTCCCCTCACCACCTGGTAAAAAGCCTCGAGCCCATTTAAACTTATCACCTTGCTTAATAATTCATCTTGTAAATATCTCAATCCTCAATGAACATTAATGTTTCAATTATCCCTAAGAGTAGGGTAATTATCATTTATCATTCAATTTGAGAATTATGTAGGTGAAGACCCTTAAAGGGGCAAGTTAGTGTTATTAAGATACTTAGTCAATTTTGGTTTTAACTTGGGCTTGTAGTGTTTCAAAGTTGTTCAATTTTTATTCACTTTTCTAATGCTCATGTAATCAAATTTGATTTAGCTTAGGTCACTACTAAGCCCTTAAGAACTGTGTGGATGTTTTAGTCATTTCGGAAGAGACTAAATTTTAAGTGATAATAATTCATTATCAAAACATTTGAACACCAGATAGGGGTATTAAATTAGTGAGTTATTAACACCCAAAATTATACCCCTGAGCTTATGATCATTTAATTTGGTAGACTCCCAAATTTTAATCAGCTGGGAAATTTTAGATTTATCCTTTAATTGGAGGAAGTGAGAGTGTTTTATACCAATTAATAACTTATGTTTCAATCATCCAAATATGTTAATTATGATCAAAGGTTGCCCATTTCCCTTTCTTGAATTAAGGCTAAGTTTCTACAATTACACTTTTGCCCCTAAGGCTCTAATACTTCATAATTCATCAAATTTAATTCAAATGACTGTGGAATTTGCATCTCACCTCAATCATGGGTCAATTAAGACATCAGAGGAGAAAATATGATTTTTCAAATTTTAATTTAATTTATATATTTATTTATATCCAAGAATAGGATTTTTCAAAGAAACTTCCATAACTTGACCAAAGAAAAGCTTAATCACTTGAAATTTTTAATGGAGATAGACTTGGACCAGAGGAACATTTTGACAAAATTTCATTATTTTTGGAGTTTCATTTTTATTACTATAATTTTTTCAAATTATTATAAAATATTTTTAAATGTTGAAAATTAAGTTTAATATTTTTATTAAATATCTCTGAGGTCAAGAAACCTAAGGAAATAAATTTCACAATTTTCTAATTTTTCTTTGAATTGTTAGATTTATTTTAGTAAAAATCCATTTTTAGCCTTTAAAAAGTATTTTAAGCTTCAAAATTCGATATCTTCCCTTAGAAAATCAGGAAAAAATATTCCAATTATTTCTAAGTGCTTAGAAAACACTTTAGAACATTTCCATGAATTTTATTACTTTTGTGATTTTTATCATTTTTTAATTATTTAAATATTAAAGAAAGACTTAAAAATGAAAAATTTATTTTAATTACAAATTTATTTTTAGAAAATTCATCTGATCACAGAGAAATCTAAAAACTAATTTTTATAATTTTTTGAGTTATATTTTAATTGTTAAAAATAGTTTTTAGTGTTAAAATTGACATTTAACTTAGAAAATCAATTTGAGTTATCAAATGAGCTCCAAATATTTTGAAATTTTTATGGGGAGTTACTGAACTTTGAATCTTAGTGGAGATTAAAAATTAAGTCATTTAGATATCTATGTTTCCCGAAATTAATTTTCTTTGCATTTTAGGGTTTGTGAAAATTAGGTGCATTCTTAATGACTTAACTCATGAAATATTTGCCAAAGGGTTCTCTGGCCAAAATAAACCTTTTGAAGGGGGATCCATGTAACGGTCATAGCATTCACATAGTGTTTTATTATATCATACATTATCTCATGTTCACTTTTCTCCGTATCTTCTAAGGATATCTCATATTGAGGTTTCTTCTGTTTTGTCATCATCACATCGTCCTCAAAATTGTCTTCATCACCAATGTTGGTGGTTGGCCTAGTCTGTTTAATAATTAAATTGGTTCTTCCTCATGCACATTCCTGGCCTCGACCTCGAGTGCGCGAACTAAAAGAACCCCCACCAATTTGTTGTAAAAGAGTGGTGGAAGATCACTGAAGCGGAGTTGAATGGCCTCCTCTTTAGGATTTTTCTGAATTTTCACTTTTATTTTTAATAATTTCATGAGAGAAGACAATTTTCTTTGGAGGTGAGTAGTAGGTAGCATCTTCATGAATATTCACTTCATGCACTGAAAACGACTATAATTCTCCCTTGATGCCATGCTCTTGTCCCTCTTTGTAATACTTGATGCACTGGTGCAAAGACGATGGAACAATGTTATGTTCGTGAAACCATGGTCAACCCAGAAGAGTGTTGAAAGAGGTCTCAGCATTGATGATATGGAATTTAGCAGTTTTTGCTAGTTCTCCAACCTTCGTAAGCAATGTAATCGATCCAAGGGCTCTCTCTCTCTCTCTTTTGGTTGAATCCTCTTAGCATCATTTTATCGGTCGTAAGTTCCTGAGCTTCAATGTCCAAATAGACTAATGCCCGTAGACTCGTCAAGTTGAGAAATACTCCAGGATATACTAAAACTCAGGAATATCAATTATACCGCAGATAAGATAAGAAATTTAAAATGATTTGCAGATCATATTGATGGGTATAACATAAGAAAAAAGGTTATTATGACGATAAATTTCATTAATCTCTGGAAAACCTCATTAAGGGTAACCTAGGAGTGCAATTTCCTCTGTATCCTAGATACCCTAATTATGAGCCTACAAATGTATGGAATAGCGGTGTTTTTGAAGATGATGAGGAGGAGGACTGGGTGATTTTTATGTTTGTAATATGTGTTATACTATGTGCTTTGGACTTGAGACTTGTGATGTGTTGTTTATTTTTATGTTTGGGCTTGAGACATATGATGTAATGTGTTTTTATGTTTTTGACATGAAACATGTATGTTTGTGTATTGGTTTGGATTTTGTGGTGTGTAAGACTATTATTTTATTTAATTGTATTGTGATGTTGTGTTTTGTTAGTAATTTGTTTTAAAATTCTAGGGTAGTAATTGTTGTTTTGTGTTGATTATTATTTTAGTTAGATAGGATTGAACTTATTTCTATATCTTGTGAACATTTAAAAATCTTGCTAACTTTAGTTTTAAATTTTAAACTCAGAAAACTGTTACTCTGTATTTTTCTGTTATCATGTTAATGTGTGTTTTTATGTTGAGACTGGAAATCAAAGTTAGTGTGTTAGTTTGTTTTTATGTTTTTACCCACTACTCAGAAGTATACTGAATCTCTACATGTTGAATTGAATTGAAAATGATAGAAAATTAATCAAAAATTAATTTTACTCTTATTTTTATTTTTATTCTTGTATAATTAGGGTATAAAAATTTTTGTAAGCATGTTATTTCAAATTTTCATTCCTACTTACTTATATTTGCTGCTAAATTGTTTAATCTGTTAAAAATTTAAGTTTGGGGCGGTGGGGGATGAAAAATATTTTTAAAACTTGAATTTTATTTATTCTCAAATGTGCTACAAGTGAAATTGATTTGAAAAGAAAACTGATTATGTATATAAAGTTATATTAGGGAAGTAAAATTTGATTTTAGAAATGAGTAAGAAAATTTAGTTAAAATTCTGAGTAATGAAGAAAAACTTTCAGTTAAAAATTTTTATTGTTGAAAGTGTTAAATATAGTGTAACTATCTTTCATAAGAAAAATTGTATTTTTGAAAATTTTAAAAATTTAGACTTTTATTTTTAATACTTAAATTTCTTCTATTGAAAATAATTTTCAAAACTAGTATTATATTTCTATGTAAAAGATTTATATCAGGACTTTGCTTTAGGAAATGAGAAGTGGAATTCAAAACCATTAAAGACCTATCTAGATATAGTAATCCTTGCCTGAAAAAGAAAAAGAAAAAGAAAAAAGTAAGGGAGGAGAAGCTTGATGGTTCCATATTTGAACTTTTTAAATTATAATACTTGAGAAACTCTTTAGCTTAAGGATATAATATAGTAAGTAAAATTATTCTTAATAAAAATTTTTAAGTTGAGATAATAAAAGGACTAAATTCTAAACTTGAAGAATCTAAAATATTTCTGAATTAAATAGGAACTCATATTTTCATCTTTCTTAACATTAAAAATTTCTAAAATTTAAGTTGTTCTCATTTAGTGAATATTTTTTCTAAATTGGACTACTATATTTCTAAATCTAAATTTTAGTCTCCTAAAGAAATGCATACATATATCATACTTATTTAATTTTTAAAGATTGAAGTGTCACTTAAAGATAAGTAACTTTTTAAGTTTGGGGGATTTTGATACACCTAAAATATATAGAGTTTTAAGATGCATTTTTATACCTATTTTTGAGATATTACACTTTAATGGAAGATATTTATGTGTTTTTCTTTCAGATATAAGTAAAAAGTTGAAAAATGCTAAAAAGAGTGAAAAAGCATCAAATTTGGAGTAAAATGGTGAAATTTGTTCAAAAGTGTTTTGGCGCCTAAGCGCCAGATCCGGCGCTTACGTGCTGGTGAAACAGAGAAGGCCTCATCTAAGCGCCAGAGGCTCCGTACTTAAGCGCCAAAGGTAGTTACTTGAAGGTTTTCTTCAATTGGATGAATTTTGAAGAGACATTTGAGGCACCTATTGGCTAAAGAGGGTGGTTACCACCACTAGGAACAAAAATATTATTAAAAGACTTGTGAAAAGAGGCATCCCTTGGAGAATACATCAAATTTGGACACATGTTGAAGAATTTCTAAGGCACCTCTTGGGAAAGTTATACAAGAAGGAAGTTGAGACATTTGAAGGGGGTGCTTGAAAGTTTTGAAAAGAGTTTGAAGAAGAGTCCTGAGGAGTTTTGAGAGATAGTTTTGGAGAGATTTTTAGGTACCACACAAATTTACTTTATCCTTTTT
>NEWO01002438.1:13179-33922 GCA_003013225.1 Phalaenopsis aphrodite
CTAGACAAATTATCATTCCTCTTGTATAGTAATGATATCTGCAATAAAACCGTTCATGTCGGTACATTCTATACTTTAAAAGCAAATATCCAGTACATAACATTACAAAATAAAGAAAGATATCTCACTTAACAGTGGGTAGCATAATTACCAAAATTAATAAAATGACTATTAAAACAACATTTAATAATATGATAATATTATTTTTAAAATGCAAAAGAGGTATTTCACGAGCTAAGTCATCCTCTAGGGATACTCTCCATGCTCGATCACTCTCGACAGTGAAATCTTCCAGCCTATCTGCCCACCGAAAATAGTCACAGTTTTACGTGATTCTTTGTGAGCACCTATAAAACAGTCTCCCATAAACATGTGACTAACGTGAAGTGAGTAGGGAATATTGAAGTTCACACTAGCAATGTAATCATTTGGAGGTGACAAAAATTCTCAAGCTCATCTTTTTTGAAGGCTTAAAAAACATACCCTTAAACATAACACAAGTAAAAATTGATAACAAAAGTAATTAATTAAAGTTTTATGCAGCTGTGAGGGCTCAGATAACTCTATATATAAACCAACGAATATGTCGTTATAAGAAGACAATAGACCTTATAAAAAAATGATTCTTGGTTACCTTTAACCCACGTAATACTAAGATCATATGTGTTAAATATGCATATCAACAAAAAAATATCATCTAGAAAAATCTCAAAAACCATAGCACCGAAAAAAAGAGAAGAATTTGGTTGTCTTCATTAGAATTTCACATGTGACACCAACCAATAGTGGCATACATATCATCCAGAAGAACTCATAAGGTCAAACGTCTCATCATAGACCTTCAAAACCCACCAAAAGAAAAAAAAGAAATACAAAAGAAAAAAATACATACAAATTGCGTAAAAAACCAAAACAATAAATATCAAATGCATAAGGAACGGAAATAAACATGAAATACATAAAATACTGATACTATAAACAGTAAATGTCTTCAACAACCATTATAACTAAAAAAATAAAAACTAACATTTCTTTCAATCACCCTCCAACTATCGCATCCGTAACTTGTTATTTCAACTCTATCATCTTGCTTGCACCTTCCCCATCTTAAGTGTAGGTCTCGGGAACGGGAACACAATTTTCGGCCTATGATAAAGTCTGTAAAAACAATACTCATATGTCTCAGCAAAAACATGTGTATGATCATCGTCTGCCCTACGGAAGTCAATGTCATTACGAAAATGATGTCGAACATAATTATGGAGAGTAATTATGGCAATCATAATTTGTACTTGTTTGGGAAACGAGTAAGATGACATCACAAAGTTTAACATATTTCTTCTTATAAACACCAAAAGTCCTCTCAATGACACCGTGTAAGGAGGAATGTCTTTTGTTGAATATTTTTCTCTTGCCCCGTGTGACACTAATGGCTTGCTCAAAATCAGGTATGTGGTATCTCGTATCGGGACAGGACTTAAGATACCATCGCTACAATAGATACCCAACATCGACCAAATAGTATTTTATCTGATGTGAATTGAATAATTAGTGTTGAAAAAAAAAGAATTAGGAGAGTAGCTCAGTCTCAAACGAACCTGTGGGAAGTTGCAGATTTGAAAATTCAATTGTCATGCGCACCGCCCTCCCAACCTGCAATGACAAAAATGAAGCACATGTTAAAGTCGCATACCGCCATGACATTCTGCATTTGGGACCCACAAATGTCAATGAATGCAATCTTCCCATTTTTTGGAATACGTGCATCAACGTGTATTCCATCGATTGCTCTGAACAATTCTAGAAAGATAACGAAGAGTTACGTAATTATGATATTTATATGAAAATTGAATGTAATAAATATGAGAAATCACCTTAAAGTATGACATATACCGCTCATCGTGTGAAATCTTTGTAGGGGTCCGTTTGAATGTAGGATTTGTTGGTTTTATGACTTATGAAGAAAAAATTACTAGTGCATTCAAACCTACTAAGAAGTATATGCAAATCGTTTAGGAAAAGTGTTAAGATTTCTCCATAGCTCCTCGCATTGATTCATTCTGCATGATTTCCATGTTGTTCCTCCAACAGATCGGTGAATAACGTCTGTGTCATGTAGAACATACTGCTAAATCTCGTTGAGTGACCCGCAAGCAACTCTTCACCCCATTTTTCGCCAACATATAAAGCTGTCATGCAATAGGAGAGTTTTATGCACGAGTTATAATAAAAGTAAATCAAGCATACTACGACTACAAGTCTCTTTCTACGTCTTTCTCTAATTGCATTCATGTATTTTCGTATCGAGGTGGTTAACACATAAGTATCAATGAACTAGTTACAATCATATAAGGTTTTGAACAAAACCAATATAAATAAATAATTTATAGAAGTAAATAGAAAACATAACGAGGAATGAAAAACTCTCAAGTAAAGTGGCATGTCCAAAGCAACATAAATATCCAAAGCAGCATTAAAAATCATAAACAAATAAAATTGTTTAAAGTAAATAAGCAAATAACAAATATGAAATATCCCACAGGAATCTAATAAAAAAATGTGTCCCTCAAATGTCACCACTCCTATGAAAATAGCGTAAGTCACCCTACGTTCAGCGGTCATCATCATGAAAAACTCTCTCTGAGTCGGATCTTCAAGCAACTTCATAGATAACAAATAGAACGGCTTGTCCTCGTAAATTTTTGGAGTTGTCTTTAGAATTCGCATAACCTTATGGACAGAAGTTGTTTGTGATGGGCTGGGGTAATTGGTGCATGAAGCCACTAACTGTGAGATTTGATTTCTAAGTAAAGAAGCTCCTTTTTTTCAACCCGGGGACGCTTTTATCAGTTCGTGTACTAAATTTCATGGAGGTTCAGGCTGGGGTCTTCATTGGAATAACCTGTTTGATCAGTTCCCAAATTTTCGGGGATGCACCAAACCCCGCCTCACTGGGGTCAGATGTATTATTGTCTGTTGCAATGATCCCTCAAAACATACAATCCAACTTGTTCTCCAACTTAGGATCAATTCCACTGTATTTAAATTTTTTCACAGCATACACCACTTACAAATTCATATAACATTTGGATTTGAAAATAATTTTAAAATTGACCAAAACAAAAGACATTTTAAAAATACTCACAGTCAGTCTCTCTTCCCACCACTCCTCGGAGCATCAATTATTCGTTTTACCGGATATCACCCCAAGCTCATTCATCCTTGTTTTAATTCCTTCCAGATTTTTAAATCCTTCTTTAACTGATCTCACTTGTTTTTTAACTACATTTCTGTCTATACTTTCCTTGAATTTTCTAATAATATTTTGTCTGCCTTATTGAAATAGATTGTCGGTCTATTATCCAGTTCGACCTTCTTGAGGCAAAAGTCGCAAAATATTAATTTAGTCTTTTTATCCCACATTACAGATAAACTAACCACTTTTGTCATAGTCATTATATTATTAGCATGAAAAAAATAAATCAACATAAATAAGAATGTCACAATATCGCAACCCAAAGAAAAACAGAAAAGTCACAATATCATCACCAATGTCCCACCACAACACTACACCACCTACACATCATCATTGTCACCACCGCCACACACAAACACCTCCACACACCAACACATCAAGCCACCAACACATTCATAACACACCATTGTTGATCTCATTTTTGGTTGAGGTTTAGTTTTTATTCTTTAGTAGCCTAGGGTCTAGCCATAGAACTTTCCTATTTACTATTCCTAGAGAACTAGAAAAAGAACCCTCAACATTAGAAATTCTACACTCTTCTTTGCTCAACTTGAAGTTCCACATATTGATCTTAACCTCTAGCACTTAGTAGGTGGGGTCAATATGATGGAGCTCAAGGAGAGTCCCCATAGGATGGTCAAGCCTTAGGACTAACCCTAGGTGGTCTGGTCTTGGTTAGGCTAGCTTACACCCCAAACCCTAAGACCACTTGCACTTAATTTGGTCTCCTGACTCCTTTTAGAAAGCTCATATGGGTGGACCCAAACCCCTAGCACTTGGCTAAGAAGGTTAGGACCACATATTGAGCATCCAAAATGAGTCCTTATATGGCTCGTATTGGTTTGACATGGCTTACTTGTCCATCTTAGCACAAAATCACCAAATGACCAAAATACCCCTTCATCCCTAATTTTTGCCAAATTCCAAAAATTACCAAAAATACCCAAATTTGTCCAAAAGTCATTTCAAATTACTCACCACTACCTAAATTCATGAAAAATCACCAAATTCCCAAAATACCCAAAATTGCCAAAATTAACAAAATTCCCCTCATGACCCAAAATTTTCAAAAATTCTCAAAAATTTCAAAATCATCCCAAATATTCCCAATTTCAATTTTTTAACCATCACATTGACCAAATTTGACTAATTTTATCCAATTTGACTAAAAACCTCAATTTGCTCTTAAAGGCCCAATTTCTCCAAATTAGCCCCAATTTTAGCTCAATTGACCCCAATCTTGCCCAATTTCAATTCCAAACCAAAATTCAACATTCCTAATACCAATTGAAACCAAACACAAGCTCAATTTGACCCAATTGAAAGCCCAATTTTACCCAAATAAAAAAGCCCCAATTTTGACTATATATCTAAATCCACCAAATTGGTCTTCTAATTCAATTCAAAACCACTTTGAATCCTTCCTAAATTCTTCATAACATCTCCTTATGCCAAATTCAACATTTAATTGACCCAAATTTTAGCTCAAACTCGCCCCTAATTTTAAAAGCCCAAGACCACTACATCTAATTTCAAAAGCCCAAAATTTACCCAAAGCCCACATGATAAATTTCCCCTCATCATCCATTTAATCAAATATCATTCCCTAAGTTTTCAATTCATGCCAAAATCATTCCAAATGAAACCTCATGACAAACTCTACAAAAATATTCCATAAATCCAAAAATACCTTTTCATAAAAATTGACCAAGCCAAGGGAAGCTATGAAGTCATTCCCAAGCCATAGGTAAGCCATGTGAGCCATGTCACATCATCAAACAATTAATGGCAAGAGGCCAAGCCATTTTCAAGCATCCTTAAAAAGGTTTTAACTGTTTTAATGACACACTTAAACCCATGCTTAGCCCAAATCTTTTGAATGGAGACCTCTCCACACTATTTCAGCTGAGCCACCTGACATTGGTCAACCATGGAGAGTCACCCCATCCATTTTCATGAGGCTAAACCCAAGCTTGACCCAACCTAGCCCAAAGCCCTTTCCACTTGAATTAATCACCTCTACCCATGCACAAACCCAATTGGCTTCACATTTGCCCACCACTGACCATCCTCAGTGGGATGGTGACTTGAGCCTGGCCGGCAGGCTGCCTAGGCTGCCGCAAAACCTAAATCCAAAAGCTTCCCCTTTGCTAAAACCCAAAATTGAACCCAACCAAGTTGGCTCATTCCAATTGGATTGTTGTCTCTTTCTCCTCTCCACCTAAGCAACTTATGGCACCCACTGGCCAGCCATGGTGGCCTCTCCTCCCCCCTCTATTTAAACTCACCCTTCACAGCCAAAGGGGGAGAGCTTGAAATTCATTGGGGAGACTCTGCCAAATTGATCCCAGAGCTTCGTCAAGACCCACTAAGTTCAATCCAACCATCCTCAAACCCTTAAATCCATTGCTTGAGCTTAATTTTGGAGCTCAAAATCAAGCCCGAAACAAGACATCCCTCTAGACTCCACCAAACCCAAATTCATTGCACTCACACCATCTCCTGAGTGAGAGAATAAGATACCTCATAGAAGCCCCATCACCAGACTACCCTTGGGTGGACTTTGATCAACACCCCAAATCAGTATTGGTCGATTTCATACCTAGGCATTTCATCACAGTTCGAGGCTTCATCTAGGAGCTATTTAGACTCAAGGCAAGCTTTTGGAAGCACCTAATTGAGGTCACACCCTTGGTCAAAGATATTGAACTCTCCCTTTAAACCGAGCTTCATTTAATTCTCCATGCTTATAGACTTGATTTAAGACTTGATCAACCGTATGAATATGTTCTCCTAGTCAAGATGAGTCTATAGGAACAAACCGCACTTAATTTGGTTAAGTATCGAGAGAGATATTAAGGTTTAAAGTTGGACGGTTCGCTTCAACAGCAAAATATGTCTACACCAGCTAAACCAGTCCTTAGAATTAAACAATTCATATGACTTCGAGGTTGTTTGCTTGTGCAACATAAATTCTCAACTTTTCTTTAGACTTTTGTATAGTCCTGCTATACAATATAATCCCTAACTCGTTTTAGGATTCCGAGATTGTCGTTCATCACGACCTAAATCCTCATATTTTCCAAACTATTTGTGTGAACGTTTCACACTAATGTAAGCCCTAATTGATAAAATTGGCAGGTTGAAACACTTAAATATTTCTCCTCTAAATTGAAGCCAAACAGCAGAATAGCTTGGGAAGTCACCGAGGTTCTCCTCAGGATCTATGACGTCCCCTAGTTCTTCTTTCTTTAGATTCAAAAATAAAATGTTCCAAATTTGAGTTATTTCACTTTCACACCTTTTTGTCTGATCTCTTTGAAAAGTCATATCTCTTTGAAATTCTTGAAGACAATATCCTCTGATTTTATTCGAGAGTTTTCTTAGGTGATCTCGGTTATGTAAGATGTAATTAACTATAGGGTTTGCCCTTATAGGAAGCTTTTTCGAACCCAACTTAATATAAACCTTATTTAATTTTTCATATTAAATATGAGAACTTGTCGGCTTATAATAAAATGGTTTTGCAGACCAAACAGATGTCATATATTTCTTAGTTTATTTGATCAAATCTCACCCTCAAGTCTTGTGTTTATCTTTCAGGATAAATACATAGCTTGAGGTGTACTACTCTTTCATTTGAACTATGAAAGATATGAGATCAGTTTGATTTCATATTTTTCTAACAAAACAAAAAGTGCAACTACTTCACAAGAAAGGTAACCCTTTCGCACTTCATATTTTTCATAGTCTTGTGTTTATGAAGAAAGGCAACCCGTTGTCACTGAAGAGTGGTGCGAGAGAGAAGCGATCAAGAAAGGTGTGACCTAGGGTAGAAGAAACACGAGAGAGAAGGCAACAGTGAGAGGGGAGCACCGAGAGGGGCATAGAGTAATAGGTTCACGAAGGAATGCAGGCCGCAGGGTTGAACCCGCGACTTGCGTTTAACATAACCTTTTAAGCACCTCTACCGCGCCGCAGTTTCCAAACGTCTATCCATCATTTTCAGAATGCACTGCACCAAATAAATCGCCCCAAATAGGTTGTAAGACAAAATAACTCGATTCATCTGCTAAGTGGGATAAGAAAGCCAAATAAATATTTTGCGACATCTGTCTTAAGGAGGTGAAACTGAGAAATAGACCCACAACCTATTTTATCAAAGAAGACTGGCAAAATATTATGAAAATATTCAAGGAAATTAAGATAAAGGAATACGATAGGATGCAATTGAAAAACAAGTGAGATCAATTAAAAAAAGACTAAAAATTTTCGAATAAATTGAAACAAGGATCCATGGGCTTGGGTTGAGTTTCAATAAAGCGGACAATTGATGCTTCAGAAGAATGGTGGGTGTGGAGGTGAAAATAAATCAAGCCTACATATTATGATTTTTTTTCCTGAAATATATCAACATATCTATGTCACTTTATGTTGTCGATAATGCGAGCCACCAAAAAATTCAAATTCAGTGGTATTGACCCTGAGCTGGAAGAGAAGTTGAACCGTATGTTTGGTGGGGTCATGGCAACGGGGAACAATGTATAAACCCTTAGTGATCGAGAGTTTGAAGGCATAACTGAGAACTTGGATATCGAATAAACAATTGACTCCAACGAAGACCCTTAGCCCAAACCAAAATAAAGTAGAATCCATTAGTAGGACAAAGCGTCTAAGGGTCAAGAAAAAGATAAAAAAAAGGGTTGCTTTCATTATAAGCCAACTTTCACAACTGGTGGTCTCATGCACCAATGACCCTGAGACATCACAAACAACTTCCATGCAACAAGTTATGTGAATTCTAAAGGCAACTTCAGAAACTTATGAGGACATATTAAATTAGTTCTCTATGAAGTTGTTGGAGAACCCAACCCGTAAAGAGTTTTTAAGAATGACCCTTGACCGTAAGATCAATTGTTTACGTTATTTTTACGGCAACATTGACGCTTGAATTTATTTATTTGTCTTTGAACTATTTGTATTTGTTTTCCATTAAGTTAATTTGGATATTTATTCTTTTTCTTTGGAACACTCTTAATGCTGCTTTGGATGTCCGTTTTTTCATCGTACACTTTATTATTTGCTTTTCCAAGTTCATTTCTAATTGTTGATTGGCTATAGAATGTTGTTATACTACCTAATTCAGTGATTCTTATGTGTTACCTGAAGAAAACACTTTTCTAACATGGATTCACAAAAAGAAAGACGTAGAAGGAGAATTATAGCAGAGGTATGCCTGATGTATCAGTACTACAACCCATACGTAGATCGATCTCCTTACATGACATCTTCCTATATTAGAGATAAATAGGCTAGAGAGTTGCTTGAAAACACCAAACAAGCCTCAACAATATGTTTCATATGACATAGCCCGTATTTATCGATCTCTTAAATGAATTACGCAGAAATCATGAACTTCATGGCTCCTCTAGTATAACTTTCAGAGATGTGTTATCAGTAATCAGCTATATTTTATCACACAATGAATCTATGAGAGGTGTGATGGAGCGATTTTAGTACTCATCGAAGACAATCATCAAATACTTTTTAGTTGGGTTGAATGCACTTATTAGTTTGTCATAAGAAAATATCAAGTCAAAAGACCAAATATTTGAGAGGACTCCCATAGATATTGCACGTGACCCGCGATAAATCATATTTTAAGGTAATTTTTTTTTCATTATAATCAAAAGTCAAATTGAATATGGTAATTTACAAAACCTTCTTTAACTTGTTAGAAATGTATTGGAGGAATCAATGGAAAACACATGAATGCACGTGTATTGAATAATGAAAAGGTCGTATTTATTGAGCAATGTTGATCACTAACACAAAATGTAATTGTTGTATGTGATTTCAACATATATTTTACTTTTATTATGTTAGTTGAGAAGGCAGTGCTCATGACAGTCGTTTATTCAAATTTACTACAAGAACTCGGAAGCACGGCTTCCCTCACTAACCCCCAGGTTTGCTCAACCCTTAACCTTATTTAGATATCTTTCAGTGCATTGCTAATTATTATAATTGTAACAAATAAATATTATTTGATCGACGTTGGATATCCCTTACAAATGGAGTATATTTCATTTCCGGATATCAAATATCACAATCCTTACTTTAAAAGAGTCAGTAATGTCGCTCGAGGCGAGAAAAAATAATTAAAAAGAGGCACTCGTCCTACGGGGTGCCATTGAAATAACATTTGGAGTGTAAAAGAAATATGTTTTCTAAGCAAGTGCAGATTGTGGTGGACACAATGACTCTCCACAACTATATTCAGCAGCATCCTTTACGCAGTGACATTGACTTCAGCAGAGCCGATGAAGATCATTTACATATCCCAACTGAAACATTTGAATATTGTGTAGGACATTCTTTATCACAAACAGAAGTTGAATTACCTGAGAGTTGCACCCGGGGTGGTGAAGGTGATGAGGAAATGATAGAGTTGAGAAAACAAATTACAGACGCCATCGTTAACTGCTGAATGAAATGATTTTTCGTTTGATATTTTTCTTTTTGTTGCTTTATTTGCAATGGGTGGTGAAAAGTTTTATCGTTTGATGTATCAATGTTTTGTCCAATAATTTATATTTTGAATCTCAATTTTATTTATCGCTCTTTTGCAAGTATTATCCCCCACTCGGATGGCAGAACAGGCAGCCGTGGATATAATATGCTATATAAATATTTAATGCATGTTTATTTTTATCTTTTGAAGGTCAATGATGAGACATTCAACCTTAAAGATTTTTCTGGATGACAAACATGTCGTTATTGGTTCTCGTCACATCTAAAAACCCAATAAAAGCAACCAAGTTCCTTCTTTTTTCAGTGCTATGGTTTTTTTAGGCTCTTCTGAATGATGTTTTTTGTTGATATGCATATGTGACACATGCGGACTCAACATGAAGGCAACCAAGAATTATTTTTTTATAAGGTTTGTTTGTCTTTTTGTAGTGACAGATTCGTTGTTTTATGCTATGTTTTCTAAAATCTCGGAGTCTAATAAAACTTGCATTGGATAACTATAACATTTTCTTTCGCTAATAATGCATCTAAGGATTTCTGCTTTGTTGCTTTAAACCTTCAGAAAAAAATGAGCTCGAGGTCTTTCGGTAATTCTAGAGTATTGTCCTGCGACTGTGGGCTACCATGCTCTCTGCTTACTTCGCGACAGCCACATAATTATGGGAGACAGTTATACAGATATCCGAGAAGAAGACAGAAAAATTATAACTTCTTTATTTGGGCAGATGCGTTGGAGGAATCAGCAATTGATAATGATCGGGCGTAGTGAGTTTCACTGGAGGACGGTTTATCTCATGTCATAAGCAATATGCATTTTAAAAAAATGTTAACATATTGTTAATTATTATTTTAATAATATTTATTTTAATTTTGATTATCGTGTTACGGTTTTATGAGGTGTATGTTTCTATTTTGTAATGTTTAAACTAGATAATTGTTTTCAATTATGAAATGTGTTAGTATGAACAATTATGTTATAAACAACACTATAGTACATTGACAGAAATGTCATTTCTTCAGAAACAGCTGCAGCATAGCTGTTTCAAAACTGCAAAAAACAGACTCTCAGCTTCTCCGCAGTAACTACTGCGCAATAGCTTTTTAATAAGTTGTAGCTACTCCAAACAGACCTTGAGACTGTTTATATAATACAAAATTATTAATCAACAACATTAATTTATAACTAATTAACTATATTAATTAACCTAAATACAAAAACTAATCATCTCATTCTCAATATCTTATCAAGTCCTTTCTTTCAGTTTCTCTATATCATAGTATCTAACACTACTGTAATTTCTGCAGGTTAGAGACCTTCATATTGCAAAAAGGGCAGAAGATATTGGTTTTTATGCAGGGTTTGTGGGTAAGTATTCACAAATTTCATTGCCATTGTAGTTTTTATCTGCAAGAAAGTTTCATTATTCGAATTTCAACGAATCTCTCAACATCCTTAACATATATCCTAAATGAAGGCGCTGCATTTATGTTTGGGAGAACTCTAACTTCTGTCTTCTGGGGAGTTGTAGCTGATCGCTATGGGAGAAAACCAGTCATCATGATTAGCATTGTTTCCACGTAAGAAAGAAATCCTTTATATGGATCTATATTCTCTTATATAAATGTGAAACCTTTAAGGCTAATTAAATAATGCAAGCCATATCGTCAAAATATAGGATTATATTCAATACCCTGTTTGGCCTCAGCACGACATTTTGGATGGCAGTTGCAACGAGAGGACTCCTTGGATTTTTTTCCGGTTTGCTTGGTCCGATAAAGGTATGTGCTGAAAGAAATAGAGTTGATTACATACAGGTTTCATTGATTTTTGTTATTCACTGTTATAAAATAGATTCAATGAACCGCAAAAGAGGCAAAGCAAGTAAAACATTCATTTGTGTAGAAATCCTAGACAGAAAATCACGGCAAAGGATAAGAATTTAGGGTTGTCTGGTCGGCTACAAAAGGAGTGTGCTGCATTCTTTTTACAAGGGTTTTGGAAATCCCGGCCTTTAGTAGAAAAAAAAATCCACATCAGATGTATAATTGAAATGCATTTGAAATTCATTCTTCAAGTCATTTTAAGTGTATTTGGAATTCACTAGATTAAGGCAAATTTCAAATACACAATTTCATGCACAGTGTTGGTTGCCGCCACCTGCTCACCTGCTCCCACTGGCCATTAGCCTATTCATTGTCAACCTCATATTTCATATTATTTTTGTTTACTTCAAACCAAACCAAAAAAATATAAAATCCTGCTTCTATTTTGCACTAAACCAAACAACTCCCAAGTACTCCAAATATAGTACATTACTTTTACACTATATAATTTTTTCGGCAAACCAAATTGTCTCTAAGAGTATAACTTTAATTGAACCATTTGTCTCATCGTGAACTTTTCGATCCAAGCCTAATGGAATTTAGGTCATCAATTCTAACGTTCATTTTATAGAGTTTATGTTTGGCTTGTATCTAGGCCTATGCTTCTGAAGTTTGCCGAAAAGAGCATCAAGCCCTTGGATTATCTCTGGTATTAAGAAGCTCAAATCCCACTCTATTCATGAGTTATATTTTTCTAATACAATAATGTATAATTACATGTCTCATTCCCCAGGTCAGTACATCACGAGGTATAGGTTTAATAGTTGGTCCAGCTATTGGTGGTCTTCTTGCACAGGTGAACTGTATATATTTGGGTTTTTTTTTTTCTTTTTGCAAATGGTTAACATTGTTAGATATGTAAATAAATATGAGTTGAGTGATATGTAAGTAAATCTTCCATAAACAAATCAAGCGAGTTTGGAATACACCGGAAATGAACCATAAGATGAGTTTAAGATTCCTACAAATTTTACTCTAAATTCCAAATTCTTCAACCCCTGCATTGCAAATGCAATACACCTATTTTACATTCAACCAACTGAAGTGATTTAGATTATCAAGGATTTGATTTAAACCTGTTTGCACAACTCTGATTGCGACCAAACTCATTAGGTTTCCATTCAAGTGCAAAAAAAATCCTTGAAAATTCCATCATATATAACTAACAATAAAAGAAGTTAAATTGTCAAAGACGGCACAATAAACAACCATATTATAACCTTCATAAGCCGTTGCAGCCTCATCCAAACTATTTGATTTGCAAAAATATAGAATTTTAGTAGCATAAAGTACGTAAGAAAAGTAGAACAGTAGTTTGATGCCTTTTGGCATTGATATATTTGAACTCCTCATATCTTCTTAACCATAATTTTTTTTTCAGCCAGCAGAGAAATACCCAAATATATTTTCAGAGAAATCCCTCTTTGGGAGGTCAGAACATTTTATGACATCCATAATTAGTTTAGCTTCTTGTTATTATGCTAAACTTAATACTGCAATTATTTGTAGGTTCCCATACTTCTTACCTTGCCTATGCATATCAATCATTGCAGTTTTGGCATTCATTGCTTGTTTTTGGCTTCCAGTAAGTTAATACTTTTTCTTTTTCTATTTCATTTTAATTTTAGTTTGGTGGAATTTTTTCTACTATAATTCTTTCAATAATGCAACAAATGTTGTAAATACAAGCCATGAACTTTGTTTATAGAAATAAGATTATGAAGATAAGACAATTTGAAATAAACTCTAATCATATTCAAATTTTAATCTGAATCTAACATATAATTCAAATTTAAAACTAAAATTATTTAAAAGTATAATGCATTCTAATTTAAAAATTATTTGAATCTAATAATATTTGATATCCTACAAAAATGAAATAAATTTTAAAATAATCTAAATTAAGTTTTTTGAGCAGTATCAAAAGCATTCCAGGTGAGTGCTTGAACACAGATCCTTTATTTTTCTTTTGTATTAGAGATACAAACTTTTCAACAATGCTTTTAAATGTATAAATTGATTCTTAATTTGATTGATGAATTTTAGGAAACTTTGCATTTTCATGGTGAAGACGAGCTAAATGATGGAACAGCTGATGAACTGGAAGCAATCGAAAAATGCCATCTGATTAACAATGCTGAAGAAACTGAAAGGTCGCCATCAGCTCCTAAGAAGAGCCTATTGAAGAATTGGCCCTTAATGTCTGCAATCACCATATATTGCATTTTTTCTTTTAATGATACGGCTTATTCTGAGGTAATACTCTGATGCTCTGTACCGATTTTATCATTTATAAGAAAGAAATGAAGATTATACTTTAGTCTTTCTAATTACTGCTTAAAGCTTTTCTCTTCCTCTAATTGCATGTTTTAAAACTTTATTAACTAAATTTAATCTCTATTTTTAATATTATTAGCATTTTTATTAGATATTCTCCCTTTGGGCTGAAAGCAGTGTAAAGTACGGAGGTTTGAGCTTTTCATCACAAGATGTGGGTGAGGTCCTTGCACTTACAGGTAATAAATAGAATCATTGATGAATGGTAGTGATTTCAGTTTGCAGATATTAAAATTTTTTAATTAAAAAAAAAACTGGGAGTTTGGTTTGCTTTTCACTTGAGTTATTTGTTCAAGTGAAAGCTTAGAGGTAATTTTATCAGTAGCAATTAAATCTTTCATGGATTGTTATTATTAGGATTGACATTTGATGGTTTCAAAGGAAGTTAGTTTGTAGACGACTGATTATAGGGATATGTAAACTTATAGATAGTTGAAAAGCCTTTTGATGTGGCTTCGATTATCGGCTAAAATAATATCCTTGAAAATCAAAATTTGGATTTTGGATATTGTAACTAAACTAAATTGATTTTTGTACCCATCTTATTTTCTAGTTTAGAGTATGATGGGTTTATAAATAATTTTTTTGAGGCATTCAAATTTTGAACTTTTGGTTTGGAATAAAATTTCTATTTTCAATTTCAATATGTTATGTTTAGTTTCTATTGTTGCAATACAAGTGTGATTATGCTATTCTAGAGGAAGCAACTTATGTTAACACGAGGTTTGATTTTCTCTCTAAATTTTCATTCTTTGTTATGTTTCAACTATAAAATTTATGCAAGTTAGGTTCAAGTTATAACACAAACTTGACCAAGGTCTGCGAAGCCATGAGGTATAGGAAGTGGTTGATGGTGAATAGCTTTGAACTAGGTGGGACCAAAAACTCATAACTCTAAACTCACTTGTAGTTTCAAAGGTCCTCTAAGTTCAAATTGTTGAGTTGCCCAAGAGTTGGTACTATTTCGTCCATCGACACAAAGGGTCCGTTAGAAGCCGCAGTGTGGTGGCAGTGCTGCACCGCAGTCTTGTCTGTTTTGGTAAACTGCGTTTTGGCAGGTTTTTCAAAAAACTACCATTGAAATTTGTGTTTTCCTACCACTCGTGGCTAGGTGCGGTGGCAGTTTTCTAGCTGTGGTCTGACTTTTATAAAAAAAATTGTGATAGCCACCGCAACTTTTTGAACATCAGATTATTATTCAACAACTTCACGATTGTTTTATAGTAAGCTACAGCTACCACAAACATACCTTAAGTTGTTCTACTCGGCCAAGAAACTTACAAAATTACCAATTAATGTATAGTATTGTCACAACCTGGCCCGGGGGCATGAAATTTTCAAGAAAGAAATATACGGTCGAACGAAAAAATTAAAATTTTTAATTGTTTATTAATGGATAGTACTATCACGCCCTGGCCTAGTGGATTTATAACATCCTCCTAGGAATGAGGTGGCCCAATTAAGAACGTGCACCATTTATTTCTCAAAGCGCGTTACATTCTAGCTTGAATTTATATTCAATTCACACAGCATTCTCAAATCATATGAATGAGTGTTTAACACGTTGGTCAGAGCACATATAATTTTATTTAAACTCTAAAGATACGAATGCAATTTAAGAAACTTGCATGTTTTTTTTTACAGCTTACATACCTTTCCAAGTAGAATACTTGAGTCAAAGAGCATCTCATGAAGCACATGAAAACTTTAAATTATTGTGATTTAACTATTTTTTGTGAGTATTTTATTATTAAACAACATCAAAATTTTAAATTTGAATTTTCAAACAATTTTTGTGCTTGTACGTTTATTGTGGATTTAGTGGCATGTATGCATATTGGATGTTAATTTGCATTTTAAATTAGATTTTAGGGCTAGATGTCATTTCAGATTTTTTCCTGTTAGTGGGGGCAAGATTCGTCTAGATGTGACTTATGTTATCCAAGTGAGTCCCAAATGCATCTTCCTCTACTTATAAATAGGGGGGATGCTCAATTCATTTTCATTCAATTCTTTGCATGTTCTGAGAGGTTTAGGCGCAAGAAGGTTCCGCTCATTCCTTGTGAATATAACTTTTAAGCCCCCTGTAAGTTCTATGTATATCGTGTTTGTGCCCAATTTTAGTCTTTTAGAATATTTTGCATGATTATTTAAGTACTCATTTTACCTTTAATTTTGCAATTTATAGTTTCATTTAGTTTTACTTTTAATCCAATAAGCCAATTTATATTTCATTCCGTTTGGGAGGATTTTGATAAAATTTTGGCAGCTTTTGAGCACCATTCTCACTTAAACGAATGCATTGAGAGTGTTAAACATTTTCATCATACTTAAAAAAGTATGCATTGACAATAAATGCATAGGTATTCAACACCTGAATAAGAGAAATGCGAGCATAAGATTTTCTCATTGCATTGGAGCAATGCACATGAATATTTAAATTTTGCATATTTTTCTGTTACTTTAAAATAATGTACATGAAAACTTAATTTAACAATTTTCTCTCATGTTGGAACAACACGGGTATTTAATTTCTTGTGTTATACCTTAACTGAGATTGACGACAGTGACGATGCTACAAAGTTGCACAAATTTCAAAAACTTTTTTTTTTCTTTTTCTTTTTTTTCGTCTATTTATTCTCTATATCTGATTGGTTTACTTCTTGCTCTATATTTTCCTTATTCCCTAATTATATATGTGTGTTCATGCAGCGTGCGTGCATGTGTGTGTGTGTGTGTTTAGAGAGAGAAAGAGAGTGATTGTGAGATGACTATCGTCAACCATCTAGGTCATTGCAACAATACTATCGAGGTGATGGCTGGTGGGGTGTCATGAGGAGAGGAGGAAGAACGGAATGGGGAATTTTGCGTGTAAATTCAGTCGGGAAGTAGGGAGTGAAATTCTTTTCTATTTAGAAAAAGAAAATGACAGAGACAGAAGTTAAGCAACGAATATCAATTGATCTTAAATTCTAGTATTGCCTATTTTCATTTAAAGAAAAGTGTTGCATTAATTGGTAACTTATGATATGTGAGACCTAAATTTTTCTTTGTTCGAAAGCACTTTATATATCATAATAATTACATTCGGAAACATTAACCTCAATGGTTATGTATCAAATTGGCATAAGAGATTCAATTAAAGAATATATATATATATTTAATAATGCAATTCAAACACGTCATAATTTTAGAGCACTACAAGTTGATTATCATGAGGTTCAAAATTACATTCCAATATTCCGTTGGGAGTATGGTCTTAAGAAAATTTTCATGGCAGATCAATGATTAGAAGATTTCTTTGAGCATTATCATTTATTTGATTCTACAAAATTTATATTGCATAGAAGCTGATGATGGAGGTGCATTGTCCAAGTATTTCAAATAGAATAAAATCAATATAAGTTGATTCGAAATATAACCTAAGCAAAAATATGTATTAAATGCTGAATATCATGATCGATCGCATAATCAATTTCAAGGTAATAACCAAAAAGATTTTAACATGTTTGAATATTATCTGATGTTACTATGTAATTTTTTTATTTGAATGAGTTATGCAGATTTTGTTTATTGATTGTTTGTTTGCCCCTAGGTCTCGGCCTATTCCTGTTTCAATTGTTCGGATACCCATATTTGAATAAAGCTCTTGGCCCTGTAACTTCTTCCCGTGTGGCAGCAGTAAGCATAAAATGGGTTTCTCTTCTATACCTGCTACGAGAGTTAATGTGAACTGTGGAATCCTTATATTTAAAATCTGACATGCAGATTATAAGCTTACCTGTGCTTGCTTGCTATCCGTTCATGTCTAATTTATCAGGATTTGTTCTCAAGTTACTTCTAACTTGTGCATCCTTCGTGAAGAACGTTCTGTCAGTGAGTTCAACTTCAGCCTAAAATTTTCCTTTTTCTATATATGTGGCTAAATATATTTGTTAATTGTTGTTGGCCAGTCATGAATATATGTTACTTTCTACTAGATACAGTCTTTTGTTAACTTCATGAGATATTTCTTAGTCTTAATGGACATGGTAGATTTATGTGCTTTGGATATTTTTTATTGAGTAAAGTTTCAAAATAGTCACCTTATTATTTACCTGAGATTATTTTAATATGAGCTGAAATAATCTATAAAAATGCCAATTTAATCTTCAGACTTCTTTAATATAAGCTGAAATAGTCCACGGTTAAAATAATCCATAGGGAGGTGTTATAATGACTCACAATTACTAGACTAAGGACAGGGGAATACTTGTAATTCTATGAAAGTTGTTAAAGAATTAGAAAGCTTCCATAGATGAATCGAGTTCACTTCTGCAAGGCTCATTAGTTATAAATAATGAGGAACACTTGTAGGGAAGGCGGAAGAAAAGAAAATCAAGTTGTTAGAGAAAGAAGAGTATAGCTTGTAGAGAGTGAGGAGAAAATCTTGGAGAACTCGTATCAAATCTCAACGTAAAACTCTTGTGATTCTTTTTTATTGTCTTAGTGGATTTGATGTTTGATTTCTCTCTCGTGGATGTAGGTCCTATGGACCGAACCACGTAGTTCTTGGGTGTTCTTGTTTCTTGTTTCCATATTATCTTTGTTGCAATTTTCATTTATTTTCCCTACTTTCTTGTCTGTTGCGGTTTCACTCTCCTTTGGTTATCGAGGAGGTGTTCGACATTTATTGTTTCTTCCTATTCGGCAGTCTAGTTCTTGGTTTTCTTCAGGTGTTCGACAGTGCAGTTCTTGGTTTTCTTGAAGTGTCAAGCGGCCCTATTTTTCTTCAACAATTGGGGCCGTCTATGAGAAAACTAGCCACGACAATTAGAACCATCAAATTCGATCTCGAGAAATTCACCAGAAAGAATGATTTTGGTCTGTGGAGAGTCAAGATGAGAGCTTTGTTGGTGCAACAAAGTGTTGCAAAAGCTTTGCAAGGGCCGGTGGCATTGCCGGCCGATATGTCCGAGAAAGAGAAAAACGACATCCTAGACAGGGCTCACAGCTTGACAATCTTGAGCTTGGGTGACAAAGTTCTGAGAGAAGTGTCGAGGGAAACAACGACTCAAGCACTTTGGGCCAAACTAGAACTACTCTATATGACGAAATCTTTGGCTAATGAGTTTTTCTTGAAGCAACTCCTGTGCTCTTTCAAGATGCATGAAGATAAATCTGTCTCAAAGCAAATTGATGAGTTCAACAAAATTATTGATGATTTTGAAAATATCGATGTCAAGATGGATGACAAGGACAATGCACTGTTGTTGTTAAACTTCATTCCTAAGAGCTAGGAGCATTTTAAATATGCGATGCTCTATGGAAGAGTGCAAACAATCTCCTTGGAAGATGTTCAGTCGTTGATTAAAGCCAAGAACTTCAAAAGAAACATGACATGAACGTCAGCGGAGATGTTCTTATAGTGAGAGGAAGATCATACAAGAAAGATTCAAGAAACGATCAGAACAGAACAAGATCGAGACAAAGAAAGAAGAGCAAGGACTGAGGGGACTTGGTGGAGAGAATCTCTATTCAAAATTTTGTAATTGAGAGTAAAGGTGAAGAATTGTTACAATAACTCACAATTGGCTAACTAAGGCAATGACAAACTTGTAATTTCATAGAAACTGTTAAAGATTCATAGAAGCTTCTAATTGGTGAATTGGGTCTACTTGGTAGATCTCATTTTGTTATAAATAAATGAGGGAGGTTTGTAGAGAATGGTGGACCAAGGGAAAGCAAATCAATTGGTTAGAGAAAGAAGAGGAGAGACTTCAAGAATTGAGAGGGAGGATCTTGGAGATCTTTTATTGAGGTGATTCGAGAGAGAGAACATGGCAAGATGAGAGCACATTGATCTTGGAGATCTTGTATCAAGGAGATTAGAGAGAGAGAGATCATGACAATATGAGAGCTCATTCCTCAATGTAAAAGCCTTGTAATTCATCTTTATTTCCATAGTGAATTTGATGGTTGATTTCACTCTCGTGGATGTAGGTCCTGAGGACCGAACCACGTAATTCTTGGGTATTATTGCTTCATGTTCGCATATTATCTTTGTTGCAGTTTTTCGGTTCTTTTCCTTGCTTTCTTGTCTGTTGCGGTTTCACTCTCCTTCAGCTGTCAAGGAGTTGTTCGGCATTTATTGTTTCTTCCTATTCGACAATCCAGTTCTTGGTTTTCTTCAGGTGTAAGTCAATACAGTTCTTGGTTTTCTTGATGTGTCAAGCGGTCCTATTTTTCTTCAACAATTGACATTGTCTGTGGAAAACCTAGCCACGATAATGTGAACAGTCAAATTCGACCTCGAGAAATTCACCAGAAAGAATGATGTTGGCCTGTGAAGAGTTAATATGAGAGCTATGGTGGTGCAACAAGGTGTTGCGGAAGTTCTGCAAGGGCGGCATTGCCGACCGAGATGTCCGAGAGAGAAAAACGACATTCTAAACAGGACTCACAACTTGATAATCTGAGCTTGGATGACAAAATTCTGAGAGAAGTGTCAAGAGAAACGACGGCTCAAATACTTTGGGCCAAACTCGAACTACTCTATATGAGAAAATTTTTGGCTAATAGGCTCTTCTTGAAGCAACTCCTGTACTCTTTCAAGATCATGAAGATAAATCTATCTCAGAGAAAATCGATGAGTTCAACAAGATTTTTGATGATCTTGAACATATTGATGTCAAGATGGATAACGAGGACAAGACACTGCTGTTGTTAAACTTCATTCCTAAGAGCTACGAG
>NEWO01002439.1:4328-23587 GCA_003013225.1 Phalaenopsis aphrodite
CTTAAGCCCATCACTTAAGAATCATTTGATCTTGGTTGACTTCCAAGTCATGAAGGTTTGGAGAATTATGATCTTGTTGATGTTGTGTAAAGATTGTGAGTGAGTTTCTACCTTTTATTCCCATTATATTTCAATCATCCAATCATATTCCTTAAGATCAAAATTTTCCCATTTTTCCCTTGGTTAATCCTAAATTTTGATTAAGGACCAAAATCTAAAATGACTATTTTGCCCTTGGGGCACTTTACATTATAACTCATTAAACACAACTCAAATGACTTGAGCATTCAAAGTGGCATATCAATTGAGTTAATTGAAACATCAGAAGAAAATAATGTGGTTTTTCTTTTGTGTTTTTAAATTTAGGAAATAGTTTTTTTCAAAATTTATTTATTTAACTATCCAAAATAAAGTTTTTATTTATGAGAAAATTATTAGAGGTTTCCTTGAGTCAGAGAAACACTTAGGCAAAATTTCATGTTTTTTTTAATAATTTTTTATTATTATTTAATTATTAACAAATTTAAATGATTTAATTAAAAAGAAAATAATATTTTAATTACCAAAATTAATTTATATTTTTATTAGACTTCTCTGAGTTCAGAAAACTCAGAGAATCAAATTTTGTATTTTTATGATTTTTAATTTATTTATTATAATTATTTTATTAAGAAAATAAGGGAAAATCACTTTTAAGCTTTTAAAATTTATTTTTAGCTTAGAAAAACTACAAAAAAATATCTTAATGAATTCTAACTGATCATGAAAAGCTTGTACACATTTTGAACCATTTTTGTATTTTTTTTATTTTGATTATTTTAATTCAAAATAAACATTAAAAATGACATATTTTAACAAAAATAAAATTTATTTTTATTAAATGCCCCTGACCACAAGGAACTCATAAAACTATTTTTCATGATTTTTCTAAGCTTATTTAATTTATTATAATCATTTTTATACAAAAATACAAAGTTTCTTTAAAAATCAATTTTAGTGCTTAAGATAAGCCAAATAAATTTTAAATTTTTACAGTAAGTAAATATAATTTCTATGCACAATGTGAAATTAATTTAGATAATTTTTTATAAGTATATAATTTAACACAATATGAATACATTTGAGTAAATATAAAAATGTACGAAATAATTCATAACATCATAATATTTTTCCTGGACTTCTCTGGCCACATGAAACCTACTAAAATTATCCTCATAATTTTTCCAATGATATTTTGATTTATATAATTAAAATAAGCCAAAATGGCTACCATAGCTTGAAAATGAGGGCTAGAAGCATAGAGATGCCTTTTGACCTTGGAAAAATCAGAGATTTCAAGCCATGGTGAGTCATATTTAGTTATGGAGAATTAAAATACCACAGAAGGTATTTAATTAATTAAAAGTCATATACTTGGCAAATAATTTTTATTTTTATTTTTATTTCAATTTATTCTCGTCTGTTCCCTAATCAAGTGGGTATTTTTATTTTATTTTTATGATTTTTTTAGAGAAAGATATGGATTTTTTAAGTTCAGGCATTTAAAATAATTCAAAAAATCCATATTTTTCTACTTATCCACGCGGCACCAACTCATTCATCGACCGCTCCAAACTCACCCGTGGTGCACTCCCTTTTGTTGCGCTTTCCACCTAGGCATGCCACGTGGACCGCGGTTCACGTACCAAGAGTCTGTCCGACTCGATCTTTTTCATCCATTGAATAAACGCGCGATCGACAGCATCCGTTCATCTTCCTCAAGTGACCTAATCAGTAAGCCATTCACACTAAAACCTTAAGATCTCTGCTTAAAATCAACCAAATCGCATGGGGTTTATTTCTAAAACTTGATCTACTCAAGAAAAATGCATATATATGGTTAATCAAGTATGAAATCAAGCCATTACACATGGATAGTTAAAATGAGTCTGGGTTAGGGTTAGAGCTCAATACATTTATCTGAGAGGGGAAGCCTCAATCAGATGGTTGTGGTAGCTTCAATTGAGTCCAACAAACCTCTGGATTAAGTCCCAAACTTTGGTGAATTGTCTAATTATGATTTCGACCAAGGTGGATTTCAGGTGTTGGTCTAGAGTTATCCTAGAGGCTGTTTCAGAGGGGGCTTTGATGGGGAATCAACTTCTCTTGCTCTAGGGATGGTGCGTACACAATTAATTTAAATTTGGCATACTGTGGAGAGATGTCCTGATATGAGTTAAAAGTTTAAGCTCAAAATTGGGCTCTCACAGTGGGAATCAGAGGGGGAAGATGGTTAGATTGAGCTTAGGGATGCTTGGAGAGTCTTTGGTGAGATTTTGATAGAGTTTCCCCCAAGGATTTTAAACACCTCCCCTTTGGCCATGGAGGGGCTTGATTAAATAGAAGGGCTTTAGCTAACCACCAGGGCCAATTGATGGGTGCAAAGAGCTGCTTAGGTGGAGGGATGAGGAGCTCTAAAGAGCAATTAGGATGAACTGGCCTCTAGGGTTGAAATTGGGTTTGATTTAGTGGTGGTGGCATTTTCTGTTGTTTTGTCATTTTTTGTTGTTTTGGCATTTTCTGTTGTTTTGGCATTTTCTGATAGGTAGGGTTAAAATTGGGTTAGAGCTATGCTTTTTTAGCATTTTTGGATGAGTAGGGTGGCTAGCTAGAGCAAGGGAGGTGGTCAGGTGAGCCAGGTAGAGGGTTAATTATGATTTACCCCTAATGGTTAGTGATGATGGAAAAGATTTCTTGGTTAAGGCCCAAAAATGGGATGAAATCCCTTATTTTAGGGACCTATTGGTCCATAGCTCACTTGGGTGGGTTTAGGGTGGGTTAGCCTGGTCAATAGAGTGTTGTTAGTGGCTATGGTGATATTAATTTTGTGACTTTGGCATAACTCAGTAAATTTTGGTGAAGGGGTTCAATTTGGGTCAAAATGCCTAGAAGTTGGGTTTGGGTAAGGCTATCCATGATATTGAGGCCAATTGATTGATCAATTTGGTGTAGATGATTGTCATGAGGAGTTTAGAAAAGATTTGGAGTGATTTTGAATTGGTTTGGAGGTTTAATTTGGGGAATTATGAGCATTTGATCAATTTGGGGGTGTTGGGCTAGACTTGGGTTTAGGTTAGGCTAAGGTTGGGTTAGATCAAAAATTGATGGTTCAAAATGGTCTAAAGGAATGTCATAAAGGGGTTTCAACATAAATAGAAGTGTCAATTTTGGGGTTAGGGCATTCAATTTGGTGGAATTTGGAGACATAGCCAATTTGGGGCAAATTTGGGGATTTTAAATGTGGGTTGAAATTGAGTGAAGATGAGGCTTGAACAAGGCCAATTAAAGGTCCAATTTAATGTGTAGGATTGTTATGAAGAATTTAGGATTCAAATTGGGGTAGTTGAATATATCATATGGTTCAATTAGAGGAGATTAAGTCATAAGGTCAAAATTGGGTGTTTAATGTGGATAAAAATTAAGCTCAAAGAATGGGTCAATTATGCTTAGATTTGGTCTTAATTGATCATATGATATATGAATTTGAGTTTATAATTGAAATTTTGGAGGATTGGGGCCAAATTGAAGGTTATGTGAGGTGAATTTGGAGAAATTGGGCCTTTGAAGGCAATTTGGGCATTTTTGGTCAGAGTGGTCAAATTGGCCAAATTGGGTTCAATTAAATGGTCCAAATTGGTTTGGGGACATTTGAAATGATTTTTGAGGGTTTTGGGAAAGTTTGGGCTACCATGGGTATTTTTGTAATTTAGGCAAATTTGAGGGTATTTTGATCATTTTGGAAAATTTGGGTAGTTATAAATGGTTTGAAATGATTTTTGAATAATTTTGGGTATTTTGGATGAATTTGGGAATTTTGTTCAAATTTAGGGTTCCAAGGGCATTTAAGTAATTTGGGTGGATTTGGGGGCAAATGACCAAGTTGGATATTTTGGTAGAATTGGGGTGCCAACCACTTTATATGAGTTATGGGCCAATGAAATCCCCATTTGGGTCCTCTATGTACTAGTCTTAGCTAAACCCTAGCTTAGAGCCAGTGGGTCTAGGGGACCATCTACATGAGTTTCCCAAAAGATCAAGGGATCAAAGTCAACAAATCTTGGTTTTAGGGTTGTGAGTGAAAGTGGGTGCAATGAGTGCAAGTGAGTGAACTAGCTCCAGAACAACACCCAGGGTCAATCTTAAGGCCAAGTAGTCTTATGAGGACTCCCCTTGAACTTCCTCTATGGTGGCCCCACCTACTAAGTGCTAGAGGTTAGGACTAGTATATGTAACTTCAAGTTGAGCACAAAACAGTTCAGAGTTTCTAAATGTGAGGGTTCCTTTTCTAGTTTTCTAGGAATAGTCAACAAAAAAATCCTATGCCTAGAACTTAGGCTACTAAAGAGGGAAAACTTAACCTCAACCAAACGTGAGGTCAACAAATGGACCCGCAATAGGTGTGGTGTGTTGGGCAAGCACACCGTGTGTGTTGGTGTTGACCGACAATATCAACAAAACCAACCCAAACTTCTAAGTCAACAGACTTAAAACGAAGTTTAGAATCGAGTGCTAGTTGTTTCTGCTGGGGAGTTAGCAAATGAACATTCGATCAAAATCAAGGTTTTAAAATTCTTGTTGGGGATTGGAAGAAAAGGGATTCCAAAAATAACTATGAAAGTCTTGATGAAGATTCAATTTCAATTCAATGCTAGAAAATTCTAACTTTGATTTCAGTATTATCGGAAGATGGGTTCAGAATTTAGGTACTGACCCCGGGATGAGAATTGAAATTTAAGTATTAAACCCAAAAAAAGAGTCAGAATTTAGGTACCAACATAAAAAGTAGGGAATCAGATTTTAGGTACTGGCCCCAAAATGGGAATTGAAATTTAAATATTAATCTGAAAAAGAGAATCAAAATTTAAGTACCGACCTCGAAAGATAGAAATCAAAATTTACGTAGTGGTCCTAAAAGATAGGAATAAGAATTTAGGTACTGATCCTGAAAGGAGGGAATCAAAATTTAGGTACTAATCTCGAAATGAGAATTGAAATTTAAGTATTAATCCCAAAAAGAATCAAAATTTAGGTACCAAGCTTGAATGAGGGAATCAGAATTTAGGTACTGATCCCGAAATGAGAATTGAAATTTAGGTATCAATCTCAGAAAGACAGTCGGAATTTAGGTACCGACCTCAAAAGATAGGAATTAGAATTTAGGTATTGATCTTGAAATGCTAATTGAAATTTAAGTATCAAACGTGAAAAGAGAGTCAAAATTTAGGTACTGACCTTGAAAGAAGGGAATCAAAATTTAGGTACTAATCCCAAAATGAGAATTGAAATTTAGGTATCAATCTCAGAAAGAGATTCAGAATTTAGGTATCAACCTCGAAAGGAGGGAATCAGAATTTAGGTACTAACCCTGAAATGGAAATTAAAATTTAAGTATCAATCCCAAAAAGAGAATCAAAATTTAGGTACCAACCTCGAAGGGAGGGAATCAGAATTTAGGTGCTGACCCGGAGATGAGAATTGAAATTTATGTATCAATCTCAAAAAGAGAGTCAGAATTTAGTTACCGACCTCAAAAGATACGAATCAGAATTTAGGTGCTGATCCCAAAATGGGAATTGAAATTTATGTATCAATCCCAAAAAGAGAATCAGAATTCAGGTACCAACCTCAAAGGGAGGAAATCAGAATTTAGGTACTGACCCGGAGATGAGAATTAAAATTTAGGTATCAATCTCAAAAAGAGAGTCGAAATTTAGGTACTGACCTCAAAAGTTAGGAATCAGAATTTAGGTACTGATCTCGAAGTGGAAATTGAAATTTAAGTATTAATCCCAAAAAGAGAATCAAAATTTAGGAACCGACCTCGAAGGGAGGGAATCAGAATTTAGGTAATGACCTTCAGATGATAATTGAAATTTAGGTATCAATCTCAGAAAGAGAGTCAAAATTTAGGTACTAACCTCGAAAGATAGGAATCAAAATTAGGTGTTGATCCTGAAATGTGAATTCAAATTTAAGTATCAATTTCAGAAGAGAGTCAGAATTTAGGTACCAACCTCGAAAGAAGGGAATCAGAATTTAGGTATCGATTCCGAAAGCAACATGAAAGCAGTGTAGATAATTTGTGGTGCTGAATTCATAGATATGTGGCATGTGATAGGGTTTACGTTGGCGAAGAAAAAATTGTGAGACTTTGTGAGATTTTGTGCAGAATGTGAAATTCTGCGGGGATGTGAAGAAAATTAGTGCAGACAATGACTGTTGTGCTGTGCGAGCAAAGAGTAAGAGACCTCAAAATCGAGGGAAACAACTCAACATATTTATTTTCTTGTTGTTTTTATCACATTTAATTATCAAAATTCAAAATTCAATTTTTGTTGGTTGATTTTTTTTTAAAGAGTATTTTATTTGAACTTTTATTATTTTCAAATTTTATTGTTTGTTCTTTGTTCATTGTAGCTCGGAACCAACACATGGTTCTGAGTCTCTTGATCTATCTCACAAAAGAGCAATTTACGAAACATACTAAATTCTGAAAGAAATTTCATTAATCTGCTTCAAACAAGTATTACAAATTGAACATAGGTGGAAGCATCAAAAGGCACATTATGCTGAACACATCAAAAGTACATCTGAAAATGTCTTCGTGCTGAATACATATCATAAGCTAAACATATCTAATACATATATCATAATATCTATTGTGCCAAAATGCAATACCAAAAATGTATCCCCTGACTGTCCATCTTCGATGGGGTGAGTTCCTAATCGAGCTTACCTACTAAGCCACGCTCCAGAATAAGAGTTCCATTTATGTGTACTTAGAGGTGAAACCCTATCATAGATCCTCTAACTATACATCTGGTCAGAATCTAAATGGCATTTTGCTGCTATCTATTATTCTGAAGGTTATAGACACCCTATGGTGTTGTACCCCCGGAATACAGTGCTTGGCCAGGTCTGCTCTATTTCCCTTGAGAATCAGTACTGAACCCACTGGTAGTAGAATCTCCATGGATCCTCTGAACTCCCCAAGGCCAATGACATCTATTTATTTTTCAAATAAAATATTGCATTTGCTCATGAAGGAGAACATGCAAAAAGGTCTCACCAAATCATGATGATCTATATGTGGGGGAATATAATCCCCTTTATCGTAGATATTGATGATACAACTGTTGAGAACACAATTGGCTAGAAATATGCTCCACCTAACCATCGTCTTGATCATCCACTTTATTATAGGAGGTAACAGACCCACCTCATCATGTCTTAAAATCCCTAGGGGATTTCCTTGTCTATCTTTGGTAAAGTTATAACAGCAACCACATTGGATGGTGATTCTACCTTTTCCATGCATCCATTTTGTGGTTCATAATAGGTCATTTCAATCAGAAGACAAACACGATCCCTACCTCTTAGATCAAATATGCAGTCAAGAATGCTCCTTTCTTCACTTTCAGAGAAGACTCTAGTGTACAGCTCCAGGCCTTCTAGTATATTGACAAATTTTCCTTGAAATTCTTCATAAAATTCAAATTCCCTTCACTTTACTTTATTCATGTTATCTAATTATGCCATGGTAACCATCGGCGGCTGTCATGAGCGCTCCTTCATTTCAATATCAGCAGGAATCCAAGCTTGTGTTGTCTCTGTATCCAGCGGAATATATGATTCCCCCATTGAGTGATTGGTGATCTGAAATCCATTATCGGTGAACATATACTCCTCTAGAGTGCCATAATGCTCTAGGTGGAGGACGTTACAATTTGGGCATTCCACAAACGCCCCTATAGCTGGTAGCCATGTGGGAATCTCGGTTTTGCACGTTGGGCAACCCTCGCAAAAATCATCTGAAACTTCTGGTATCATCGACTGTAGTGACTTCAGACTCATCCTCTGTGGCAGGCAGGCTGGAGGAAGTCTCTCTCATGCATAAATCATAGATCTTTCCCTCAGAAATCAGGTCAAGCCCTTATGGTGTCTCCTTTCTTCACGTAGGATTGTTTTTTGTTTTTACGATTGACATTTCTTCGTTGCATCCTTCGTAACAGTTCATCTGACAGTCTCTTGTCATTAGCAGTGACTAGATCCCCGGTCAGTGCAGTCATCATAGATGGCAAACGATTAGTCCCCTCCATTAGATCTTGCTGCATTATCACTTTCTTTCCCTTCGGTGTGGAATCCTCCTTGGTACTGATCTTTAACAGCGATCGTAACCCCTCTTTTTCTCGACGGCTCACTATGTCAATCACGAGACCCTCATAGTCTACATCGACTTGACCGAAGTACACGTCTAAGTCTGTGATGACACCATGCAGTGCCCTTTCTCTGTTAAGTGCAAAATTTTAGCCATCCTTGGAGGTAAAAATTAGCTTCTGTCCTGACATTTTTTCTGCAGACGACAGGAAAAACATCAGTGTGTTGAAATTTAGCAGGAACAAGAGCAAAACAAAGTGTTTATTAGACAAAATTTTAGTTTGTATCGGTGAGAAGATCATTTATTTATATTTACATATTATTTAATTTAGTAAAATATCAACCTTAAAAGTTTAAAGGAGAAAATCGAAACATGTAAATTAAAAAATTTTCATTTTATTGGGGTTAATTTTATTACAAAATTTTTGAACCCGGTCACAAACATTTGGCCAAATAAATAACCCCAGAATAATCAAAATTTCAAATTTTCAATTCAAGCAATGTCAAGTTGCATAGTATGTCTTCAAGTATCATCCATTTATTGACAACATGGGTCTCTTGCCTTGAAAATCCACCAGCTGGTAGGCTCCTCTTGCGTAGACCTTTTATACGACAAATGATCCCTCCCAAGTTGGTTCAAATTTTCCTCCTATCTTACGACGTGCAAAAATAGGCCTTTTGAGCACGAGAACGAGATCACCAACTTTGAATGTCCTTGGGCGGACCAATTTGTCATGAGCTTGTACCATCCTCGCTTGTTAAAGCTCCAAATGTTGTTGTGCTTCTAGTCGTTTTGCTTCAAGACTTTCTAATTCTTCAAGTCTGAGTTTTTCACTTTCTTCTGTTGTAAGTTGATTGCTGACAGACAACGAATCTGAGAAATGGTGTCTGAACTTCTAACGGTAGTACGGCCTCAGACTCATAGACAAGTGTGCAGGGTGTACATTGACTGGGAGTCCTGAATGTTGTCCGGTAAGCCCACAAGGCCTCTAACAATTTGTTATGCCAATCTTTTTTTTTCGGTCTAGTGTCTTCTTCAAAATTTGTACAAGTGTCTTGTTGAAGGCCTCCACCAGACCATTTGCCCTGAGATAGTAGATTGTAGAGTATCTCCAGTTTATACCGTGCCACTTTACAAAATTTTTGATTTTTGTGTTCTTAAAGGTTGTCCATTGTCAGAAATTATTCTGCGCGGAACACCGAATGGTAGACGATTTGGCTTTTGAAAAAAATGAAAGACGTGATATGTTGTAACCTCTTGTAACAACACTGCCTCTGCCCATTTGGAAAAGTAATCTGTAGAGACAAGTATATACTTGTGTCCTTTAGAGGATGGAGGGTCTATCAGACATATTATGTCCATGACCCAACACTCAAATGGCTACGAGGCGACGGTTTGGTGTAACACATTTGGAGGTTGGTGCAAGACCACCCTATGCACTTGGCACTGGTGACATCTTCTGGTTGTATCCATGCAGTCAGACATCATTACCGACCAATAATATCTGAGTCTCTTGATCTTCATTTTCTTCTTTGGCCCTGACTTGTGAGCACCACACAATCTGACATGTACTGTTTTGACAATATTTTATGCCTCTGTTCTACTCAAACATCATAGTCACATTTGATCGAATGATCTTCTATATAAAACATCATCTACTAAAGCGTATGACATAACTCTTCTTGTGATGTGGTGTGATGCTGACTTGTCCTCTGACAGCTTTTCAGTCTGCAAATATTATATTAATGGCTTACGCCAATCTTTGGTTATATCAACAACCACAATCATCGTTTCTTCTTCTTTTTCTAGCTTGTGTAGATTTTCAAAGTCAATTCGAGACAATACCTTTCTTCCTTGTACCGTAACGTCAATGGAACCCTCCGGAGTACACGTCAATTCTTTTGCAAGTTTTGCTAAAGTATTGGCATGGGCATTATCTCCCCGAGGAATCCGGTAGAAAGTTACAATGAAAATATTCTCTATCAGCCTCATCGCGTATTGATTATATTCTGCTGACCTTGGTTTCAAAATCTTGTATTGTCCAGCGACTTGTTGAATGATGAGTTGTGAGTCGCCATAGATGACAACTTCTGTTATATTCATCTATATTGTCAATTCCAACCCAATAATTAAGGCTTCATATTCTGCTTCGTTGTTGGTACATGGCTCTGTCTGGTGATAGGAGAATCTCAGCATGCCCTTATCTGGGTTGATGAAGATCAAACCAATTTCTTCTTTTTCTGGTATAATTGTTCCTGATCCTTTATCTTTTATGGCTGATAAAGCTCCATCGAAATACATCTTCCAACATTTTACATTGGAGAAATCCATCTGTAATACCTGTTCATCTAGTAGTTCATCATTAAGAGGGGACCTAGTTGGAAGTGGGTGTGCAACAAGAAAATCTGCTAAAATATGTACCTTGATAGCATGGAGGGGAACAAAATTTATATCCAATTGCAATAAAGTCATTGACGATCTTGCTAGACGTCTAAAGAGTGTTGGTCAGGTCATCAAATATTGCATCGGATTAACTTTTGAAAGTAGAGTTACCTTATGAGAAAACTTGTAATGTCTGAGCTTCTGGGAGGCGAAAATTAAAGTTAGACAATGCTTCTCAAAAGAAGGACTTATCTCTGTCGGTATTAGATAGTGACTCAAGTAGTAGAGTGTGTTTTCGTTACCCTCTTCATTGGCTTGGGCTAAGAGGGCTCCAAGAGAGTCGTCTAAGGCCACGGTATAAATTATTAAAGGATTTCCCGGGATAGGGGCCAAATAGGAGGTGTCATTAAATATTGTTTAACGTTCTCAAAAATATGCTGACATTTCCCTTCTCAAATAAATTTGGCATCCTTCTTAACTAATGCCAAGAAGGGTTGACACCTGCCCGAGAGATTAGAAATAAAGCATCTCAGATATGCCAACTTTCCTTGGAAGGAACGTAATTGTTTCAAGGTCTTGGGAGGAGGCATTTCCAAGATAGTTTTAATCTTATCCAGGTCGATCATGATTCCCCGATAACAGACAACGAATCCTAGAAATTTCCCAGAGGTAACGCAGAAAGCGCACTTCAAGGGATTCATCTTAAGAACATATTATCGTAATCGTTCGATCACGATCATCAAATCATACAAATGGTCTATTATTTGTTTGCTTTTGATGGCAAAATCATCCACATAGCATTCCACTTAATTGTGAATGAGATCATAAAAAATATTTGTCATAACTCATTGATATGCCGCTCCAGCGTTCTTTAACCCAAACAACATCATTGTGTAGCAAAAAATCCCGATAAGTGTTCTAAGGGCTGTAAGTGCTGCATCTTCTAGAGCCATCTTGATTTGGTTGTACCCTGATGATCCATCCATAAAGGAGAAAATCTCATGTGTCGAAGCGATATCCACCATCATTTCTGGTATTGGTAATGGAAATTTATCCTTTGAACGTGCTTTGTTCAAATCCCTAAAGTCAACACATACACGAATTTGTCCATTTTCTTCTTAACTAGCAAAATGTTGGCTAGCCATGTGGGTATTGCTCTTCTCACACAAAGTTAGCGTCTATTAACTTCGTTACTTTGACAATGAATTGCTGCTCTATTTTGAGATGCATTCTTCTTGGAGCTTGTTTTACCGGGGTCATATCTTTGTCCATCCCAAGTTTATGAACTGCAACTTCCACCAACAGCCCTGACATTTCATCATAACTCTATGCAAAGCAATCTTTGAATTATGTTAATAGTTTGATCAACTTTAAAGATTCTTCATCGTTGAGTAGAGAACTTATAAATGTAGGTCAGGGTTGCTCTTCCGTCCCGAGGTTAATTTCCTTCAATTCATCAACACTTGACTTAATTTCTTCATCAAATTATGGCGGGGCATTTTCTATTAGCTGATCATCGGAGTTATCCTCCACATCGAGGCAATTCTCTTCTGATCAGCAGTAACAATCATGCAAAATTTTGAATCATCAACTGGTCCGATTGTACAAAATCTGAGACCCTCTTTCGAATTAGTTGTTCAACTTTTAACATCCCAACATTTTTCAAAAAGTTGTAATTTATCTTTTGGCATTTGTTTTGGCAAATGACCCTATTGAATTAACTTTAGTACCCACGGTGAAAAGTAACTAAAAGGTAATTCCATTAATTTATTAAAATCCTCTTCTAAATTTACACAATTTTCAAGAATAGTAAAAGGGGAAGCATAATAAAATTTGATCAGCTTTGAACCAGTGCTACAGACCTCCTTGACCTCTAAACTCTCAACCTTTTGAGGGTGAATTGGAGCAGGGATCATGGCATTCACATAATGGTTGATCTGATCATACATTGTCTCATATTTGATTTTCTCCACATCTTCTAAGGCTATCTCGTATTGTGGTTTCTTCTATTTTTTCATCATTATTTCATATTCAAAACTTTCTTCATCATCAATGTTGATGGTCAGTCTAGCTCGTTTAACAATCAAGTTGATTCTTCCTCATCCACGTCCCTGACCTCGACCTTAGGTGCGCAAACTAAAATAACCCCCACCAACTTGTTGCAAAAGAGTGGTGGAAGATCACTGAAGCGGAGCTGAATGGCTTCCTCTTTTTTATTCTTCTGAATTTTTCACTTTATTTGCCACAAATTCACGAGAGAAGAGAGTTTTCCTTAGAGGTGCATAGTTGGCAACATCTTCATGAATGCCAACTTCATGAACTAAAAATGACTGTAAATCTCCCTTAATGCAATGTTCTTGTCCTTCCTTATAGTACTTAATGCACTGGCGTAGAGACGACAGAACCATGTTGTATTTGTGAATCCATGATCAACCTAGTAGAGCATTGAAAGAGGTCTCAACATCGTTAATATAAAATTTAGTGGTTGTTACTAGTTCTCTAACTTTCATAAGTATTGTATCTGATCCAAGGGCTCTCTCTCCCTTTTGGTTGAATCCTCTTAGCATCATTTTATTTGTAAGCTCTTGAATTTCAATGTCCAAATAGACCAATGTCTATAGGCTCACCAGGTTGAGGGATGCTCCATGATCTACCAAAACTTTGGTCAACACAAATCTACTGATGTTAACGGAGATATAGAGTGGACGATTATGCTTGGCGGTACCGCGCAACAAGTCTTCATTTGTAAGTGTTAACCCCAGCTATTCTTTCAATGGGCAAACTTCATCTGAGGATGTGCTGGCTAACTGGGCTAAGCAAATCTCTGGATCAAGCAAAGTTGTAACTAGAAACTCTCATCTCCTTTGACAGGATTAGAGAGTCATAGATGCTTAGTTTGGCCGACAACTTTCTAAGATGAGCTAGCATGTTGTAATCCACTTTGTATGATCCTCCTATCTTTACTTGGTTATGTGTTTCTTCTGCTGGTGGAGGTGGAGGTAGCTCTTCTTGAGTTACTATTTGCTTCCTTTATCTGTTGGAGCTAACCTCGGGGGTAATACTTTCCCGCTCCTTAAGTTCACTTATGTAATTTCTTCTTCTTGAGATACCATAGGTGAATCTTCCGATGTTTCTTCATTGTCGAAAAGATCTAAGTTGATGGAAAGTGGTGCACCATGGCACTAGAGGATCGGTTACATTACTTAGGTAAACAACCCTACACAGTTTATTTACGGCGTTCTCTTCAACAAGAGGTTGAACATCGCTTGTAGATGCAGCCGCTCTGGTCTCGATGACATGGATATCCATGAAATCTTCCTTGAGGTAATCACTGAAGTCAAAGTCTTCATCATCATCAATAGAAACTCCATATTCTCAGGCCAACTCAGAAATCTCGACCTTGGGCTTTTGGACCTTTTCTTCAATTATTAATTCTTGTAGCACCTTGAGATCTGGAGGACTTGCTGGATATCCTTTACTTGGTCATCCATCTCGCTAGCAATTACTGGGATAATGTTGGATACTTCAGACCCTTGCTTCATTCCATGATACCACTCTTCGGACTCACTGTACTGTATTGGTACGGTGACCTTAGGTACTCACACCTTTTTCTTTGAAAATGATGTCTTGAGACAGTGTCTCAACCGAAACATCACCATGTTGAAGAGAAGTATGCTCCCCATGGTGCAAACCAAATACAATATTGGGTGATCTCTTTGTCTTTTCCTTTGAAACTTTAAGAACATAATTGTGACCGATAATTGGTAGAATTCTTGGACCCATACATGACTTAACTAGTTGACGGCTTGCGGGTCTAGTGATAGCAGAATCGGTAGCAACAATGGTGGTATCAACTCTATTTCCTAAGAAAAACCAGACGGGAATGTGAGCAGGCAAAGCTTCAGTTGATTTCTGAGATCGTTTGGTAGATCTGACATCTCTTACAATTTCTCTCTTCATGTGAGGTGATACTACACATCCCACTAATTTGAGTAACTCACCAACTGAACAACCTTTATTGGCAGGTAGTCTCTGTAAAACTGTACTGACTCGGGTGATAAGAGCAGGTTCTTCCTTTCCCCACCATGTTCATGAGGTGATGGTAAAGTAGTCATGATCTTCTGGATACTTTTGTACCCATTAGTATCCATTAATGGATGAAACCTACTCCCTTACAGAAGTGGATAGATCTCCAGTAACTCTAACTCCTCCTGATGAGGATCGACATCAACAGGTACTTCCTTAGAAATTTGGGCCTCAACACCCCTCTGAACCTTCCGACTGCAGTTTCTCCTTTGGGTTCAGATTAATGGTGTGGTCCTTGAACTCTATCTGATTTCAAATAGTGACGACGGGAGAACCAATCCTTCAGTCGGGTCTTCGACGATCATAACTTCTTTTCCCGTAGAAGAAATGGGAAAAATAGGCTTTGTAGATGCCATGGTGACAATAAGCTTGACTTTATTGTAATAAAGGAAATCCTAAGGGTAGTTTAGATTAAACTCAGTAGACGGTACCCGAACCTCTGGAGTGGCAACTTTTATGATGACAAATAGGGCTTTCCCAATTATAACCTCAAGTTCATCAAATCCTGCTCAAAACTTGATGGTGTGGGTGACATTGCCAGCACTGCGGCTCGTTGGCAGGTTGCACGAGAAAGTGAGCATTGGGAATGTCATTGCAACAACTTCAAAAAAAAAGCTCTGGGTTAGTTATTTGGCCAATACCTCACAATCTTAGTGCGACCACTACAAATTAATAGAGGTTGATCTGTAGAACGGATAAGTTTTTATTTAATTTGTGGAGATTTTAAGATATTAGTAAAAATAGTTTGAAAGTAGAAAGATTTAATTAATATAAGGAAAATTAAATAGCACATGCAACAAGAAACAATTCGATTTAATTTGAAAAATAACAAATCAAACTCGAAAGGGAAAAAGTGAAGTTCAGGACCCATTGCAGGACCAACTTTACAACACACAACGCCTAGGTGGAACTAGTCCACCAACACACCTATTGGGGGTCCGACCCCACACTAAGATTAAAAAGTCCTTAATGATCTCCTGAACCCTCCTGTTCAAAAGTGATTGAACAAATAGTCCTAAATTCCGAAAGAGTTGACCGTACTCACCCAAGATAGAAATGAGCAAAGCATGCCAACGGAGGAAGGGTAATTTGGTCCAAGAGTGATATGGAAACATTACCGATGTATGAAGATAATATTTACTGATTAATATGGAGAGATAAGCTAATCCCCAGAGGAGTCGCCAAAAGTTGGTCGACCCTATTTTGGTTGAGGAGTTGCCCGTTGGAAGCTGCTGGTCGCCGGAACCAAAATCTCGTCGCTCACTTCGGAAAGACATTCAATTTATATATATATATATATATATATATATATAAATATATATTAGTTTAGAAAAAAAATGAAATCAAACTGATCTCATATCTTTCATAGTTAAAATGAAAGAGCACTACACCTCAAGCCATGTATCTATCCCGAAAGATAGATATAGCCTTGATGGTGAGGCTCAATCAAATAAACTAAGAAATATATGACATCCGTTTGATTTGCAAAAACTATTTTATTTATAAGTTGACAACTTCCCCTATTTAATACAAAGAATTAAATAGGTGTTATATTAAGTTAGATTCGAAAAAGCTTCCTATAAGGGCAAGCACCTATAGTTAATTACATCTAAGATAACCAAGGTTACCTAAAAAAACTCTCGATGAAAATCAAGGAATATTATCTTCAAAGATGTCAAATGGATAGGACTTTTCAATGAGATCGGGCAAAAATGTGTGAAAGGGGAATGAATTAAATTTGGAACATTTATTATAGAATCCAAAGGAGGAAGAACTAGGAGATGTCACAGACTCAGAGGAGAACCTCGGTGACTTCCCGAGCTACCCTATGATTTGGCTTCAATTTTGGAGAAAAATATTTAAATATTTTATCCTGTCAATTTTATTAGTTATGGCTTACATTCGTGTAAAACGATCACACAAATAACCTCAAAGATGTAAGGATTTAGGTCGTGATGAACAACAACCTCAAAATCCTAAGACGAGTTAGTGCTTAAATTATACAGCAGATCGATACAAAAGCCTTGAGAAATGGTTGAGGATTTCTGTTGCACAAGCAAACCACCTTGAAGTCCTATGGTTTGGTTATTTAATTCTAAAGAAAGAGTAGTTTAACTGATGTAGACATGTTCTGCTGTTGAAGATAGTCGTGCTACCCACAATGCTAGCTCCAAGCTCCTCATCGCGGCAAGTTTAGGCTTTATAATGTGTCAAATTATAATGTCAAATCAAATATCCCTAAAAGTCATGATTATTTAAATATTATGGGGAATGAGGATTTATTAAAGTTAATTAAAGCAACAACAGTTAAGATCCTACGATCCTTTCGTTCCGACACCACTATTTTCTTTCAGATTCACTTAGTCCAAATGAATTTACTAAACTCAACTTAATGAGTTCCATACTTTCATTTAGACTGTGGGAAATCTTGTTAGCAACCGTAGGTTACCTTCTCCGAGGGATTCCCGATCATCCGATAGAGACATTTTAATTTAGTTATAATTTTTGTTTTGTGATGTTTGTGATTAAATTTTGAGTTGTCTTATATTTTGAATGTTGTGGCGGTAAATTTTATCTTGACTGATTTTTAGTTTAGTTTTAGTTTTGATTTTGTGGTTGTCCTAGAAGTTTTGGTTTTCATGCAGGGTGACATCGTTATTTAACATGCAAGCTCGAGGCAAGAAGTACAAAAAGGTAAATGCAATAATTTAAAAGTGTACATGTCGATTCTTCTCATTCCTCCACCTGAAAGGTTAATACTTTCAAATTACGTATATAATTTTGCAGGGAAATTAAATTGTAGGATTAGATGAAGGTTTAGCTACCAAACCCCACGTTATGACTTTATTTAATCTCAGAAGATCCTAGTGGATGATTTTAAAAAAAAAATATGGCATGTCCAATTTGCCCTTCAGAATGTCCAATAGTGCTCAAGGAATGACTTTGGACAACTTTGACAATTTCTTGGAATATTTCGAGTTCATTTTGGAATTATCATATTATTCCATTAATCATCTGAGGTTGAAGTGTGACAACCCCGTTGCTCAGTGAAACTTGACAATTTAATTATCTCAAGGATAGGATACCCAATTATTCATTTGATGTTTCGTTTAAAAGTTATGTGAGTGGGTGCCCCTAAGGCACGTTTAAGTCATTTAAGATTATGGTGCCCCCAATTAAAGTCAGGCTCGTTGTGTTTAAAGATGTTAATCACAATCATGTTATCTTCTAAATTAGATCAATTGAGTGTAGACATCGATTCTATGTCAGTACCAAGCCTTTAACAATCACGATAGGTGGAATGGTGATTATCAAAAGTTTGATTTAAGTGATATGTATTATTATTGAAAGATCACATCATCATCAAACTTAGGCTCAAGATAAGTATATTATCATCTTTTGTATCTTAAGCCCATAACTTAAGAATCATTTGATCTTAGTTGACTTCCAAATCATGAAGGTTAGGAGAATTATGATCTTGTTGATGTTGTGCAAAGGTGGTGGGTGTGTTTCTACCTTTTAGTCCCATTGTATTTCAATCATCTAATCATATTCCTTAAGATCAAAATTTTCCCATTTTTCCCCTTCGTTAATCCTAACTTTTGATTAAGGACCAAAATCTAAAATGACTTTTTTGCCCTTAGGGTACTTTACCTCATAACTCATTAAACACAACTCAAATGACTTGAGCATTCAGAATGGCATATCCATGAGTTAATTGAAACATCAGAAGAGAATAATGTGGTTTTTCTTTTGTGTTTTTAAATTCAAGAAATATGGTTTTCAAAATTGATTTATTTAACTATACAAAATAAAGTTTTATTTATGAGAAAATTATAAGAGGTTTCCTTGAGTCAGAGAAACACTTATGCAAAATTTCATAATTTTTTTAATAAAATTATTATTATTATTATTTAATTGTTAACAAATTTAAATGATTTCATTAAATAGAAAATAATGTTTTAATTACCAAAATTATTTTATATTTTATTAGACTCTGTGAGTTTAGAAAACTCAGAGAATCAAATTTTGTATTTTTATGATTTTTAATTAATTTATTATAATTATTTTAATGAGAAAATAAGGGAAATTCACTTTTAAGTTTTTAAAATTTATTTTTAGCTTAGAAAAATTAGGAAAAATATCATAATGAATCCTAAGTGATCCGGAAAAGCTTGTCCACATTTTGAACAATTTTTTGAATTTTTTATAATTTCATTATTTTAATTATTTTAATTTCAAAATACACTTTAAAAATGACATATTTTCAAAAAAATAGATTTTTATTTTTATTAAATGCCCTTGATCATAAGGAACTCAGAAAATAATTTTCCATGATTTTTCTAAGCTTATTTAGTTTATTATAATTATTTTTGTACAAAAGTATAAAGTTTCTTTAAAAATCAATTTTAGTGCTTAAGCTAAGCTAAATAATTTTTAAAATTTTTACAATAAGTAAATATGATTTTTATGCACAATGTGAAATTAATTTTGACAATTTTTATAAGTATATAATTTACATAAATTAACACAATATGTATACATTTGATTAAATATAAAAATGGACAAAATAATTCAAAACATCATAATATTT
>NEWO01002440.1:0-11896 GCA_003013225.1 Phalaenopsis aphrodite
GTTTCAAATATTCAAAAGAGTTCATTATGATCAATATTACCCATTTACCCTTTGACTTAACCTAAAATTTAATTAGGGCATCAAAATCCCATAATTACCATTTTGCCCTTAGGGCTTTCCACTTCATAAATCATTAAATTCAACTCAATGATTTTAAAATTTTCTTCATACCTCATTCATGGGTCAATTAAAATATCAAATGTAAAATTAGAATTTTTTAATTTTATTTAATTTTTATAATTATTTTTGCTCAAAATTAAGGATTTTCAATGTTAATTTATTTAATTAATCAAAGTAAAGTTTCTGTCCAAAGAAAAGTTATTGGAGGTTATCCTAGGTCAAAATTTCATGAATTTTTAGTTAAATTTTAATTATTATTTTTATTTATTGATTTTAGATTAAATAGAAAAAAAATTTAAACTTCAAATATTACTTTTTATGTTTTTCTTTAGTCCCTCTGAGTTTAAAAAACTTAGAGAAATAAACCTTTTGTTTTTATAATTTTTATTTTATTTATTCTAATTATTTTAATGAAAAATTAAGAAAAATACATTTTTAGCATTTAAAAATACAAAAATTTATCAATAAAATTACGAAAAATGTTTTAATTATTTTTGTGATTTTGGTGTGTTTTAATATTTTTGTGATTTTTAATTATTTTTAGTTATTTTTAAATTGAAAATTAGCTAAAAAATAAACTATTTATTTTAACACCAATTTTATTTTTCTTGAGTGCCCCTAGTCACAAGGATCACTTCAAACCACTTTTTATAATTTTCTTAAATATATTATATTTATTATAATTATTTTAGTGCAAAAAATCCCATTTACTTTGAAAAATAGGTTTTGATATGAAATAAATTTCAAATTGATTTCAAATTCTTGCAAAAGCTTAATAGGTTCATTATCTTCACTATGTATTAAATTTTGTAATTTATTGAATTATAATTTTTTTCTTTAGTTTTTATTGGTTTTAATGACTTAATTAGATGTTATAGTACACTTAATTATTTAGACATATCTTACATTTTACCTAGGGTCTTCTGACCACAGTAACCTATGAAAATAAGTCTCATATTTTTTATTTATATTTTAATTTTTAGAATTATTTTAAGAAAAATTAGGCAACTAGTCTTGAAAATTAAGGCTTNTCCAAATGCCTAAAGATAAGTTGAGGATTTATCTCATACTTGAGTTACCTCGAAGTCCTATGGCTTATTATTTAATTCTAAGGAAAAAGATTTGTCTTTGTAGACCTATTTTCTTTGTCGAAGTTTTTTTTCTATACATTCTTGTCATGCTGCTCGCAGAGTTAGCTTTAGGCTCTTCATCGAAGTGACAGCTCCAGGTAAGAACTTATAGTTTTGTAGTCTAAGTGATAAGTTTTGTTGTTGTTGTTGTTGTTGTTCAAGTGTCTTTTAAGGGGGTTAAAGTTGATTATAGCGACGTCAGTTAGGATCTCACGGTTCCCTCATTCTGGTACCATTATTTTCTTTTGAATTTACTTAGTTTAAACAAGTTGTTAAACTCATTTAAACCGGAGAAATCTCGTTAACAACCATATGTTACCTCATCCGAGGGACTCTCGTAAATTCAAAAGAATTTATTATGTTATTTGTTGTTTTGAAAATGTGTCTTATGTGTATTTTTGTTTTGGTTTAGTTTTACAGATAAAGTAAATAAATGCACGTAAGAAAATACTATAAGGTGAATAAGTAAAATTGTAATACATAAAATGTAAATGTGTACCTTATCCTCTGCTATCGCTGCATGGTTAGCATCATAAAACATAATATATTTGTAAAAATTTTAAATAAATTGCAGGAAGGTAAACAGGAACATCCAATACCGAAAAAGTCTGAAAACAAGTCATAAGAAAGCACGAGTAAGTAAAAAAAAACCCGTAGTCACATATAGAAGATCAGAACTAAGTGTAAGATATTGTTAAAGATGGAGGCACAAAGCTGGACTGTGTGCTTCCCAATTTTGAATGAGAGCTACGAACCTGATAATCTACGGAGGGAAGTCCTAACCTCGGTCCAAGTGATTAATCGTGGACCTTTATAAACTTTTATTTTTAATTTAATTTTTATGCATGTAGAATTTATTTTAAAAGGCAAAAGAAATTTCATTTTTATAAATACTTTGCAAAGTAGTGTAGTCCATTAGTTAATTACTTTGATCGAGCTAGGACTACAGGCAACCTAAGAGTATCATGTGCAATAATCTCATCAAGAGTCGGCGAATAGTATCATCAGTCCTTATCCTCTCCTTTATTGAAGTTATTAGAGGTCAGAGATACTATTCTAAATCCCATGTCTTATCCCTCGTTTAGCTCACATTAGCATTATCGTCATCACCTTAGCCACCTAGACCTCAGACTTACACAAGCCCGATGATCCATATGTGGCAAAAACAAATATCCCCAGTTTCTTACAAGGATATAAATACCTTAGAGAAGACACAAATCCATGAGCATTGGGTAAATTAATATAGGATAAGTAGTGTAGGGTACTTCTATTGATTTAGGTGAATTATCGGGTCCTGAGGCATAACTTGGTGGATTCGTAAAAGCTTTAATGAATGATTTTTTTTTAAAAAGAATAATAAGTTCAATTGTCATTCAAAATATCCAAAAGATCATACAAATATTTGGAGCATAACCTTAAACAACTTTTAAAACCTCTTGAACTATTTTGAGTTCATTTGAATTTATTATGTTGTTAGATTGATCATCCGAAGTTAAATTTAGATTCAGTAAATTAATTTATCCTGTGCTCAATGAACCTTGATGTTTTAATTATCCCACGAGCGGGGTACTTAGACATTCACTTGATGTTTAATTTAAGAGTCATGTAAATGGATACCTCCTAGTGGCAAGCTTAAATCATTAAGGATCTTAGACTCACAATTAAAGTCGGGCTCGTAGTATTTCAAAGGTATTCATGATTAATTATGTTTATCTTTTCTAAACCTCATCAAGAAAATTTAAATCAAGCCTAATTCAATACTAAGCCCTTAAGTTAAATTTTCAGGATAGATTTGTAATAAACAAAATGTTGAATTAGAGGTACTTAATACTAATTAAAAGACTATTCATCAATTAAGGGGTTTCAAATATCCAAAAATATTCTTTATGATCAATATTACCCATTTACTTAACTACCTTAGGATCATCCAACTCGGTTAATTTCCAAGTAACAATAATTTAGGAAAATTACAATTTTACCCTTATTATAGAAAGATGACAAGTTGGTTTCTATCTCTTAACCCTAATGTTTCAAATATTCAAAAGAGTTCATTATGATCAATATTACCCATTTACCCTTTCACTTAACCTAAAATTTAATTAGGGCATCAAAATCCCATAATTACCATTTTGCCCTTAGGGCTTTCCACTTCATAAATCATTAAATTCAACTCAAATGATTTTGAAATTTTCTTCATACCTCATTCATGGATCAATTAAAATATCACATGTAAAATTATAATTTTTTATTTTTATTTAATTTTTATAATTATTTTTGCTCAAAATTAAGGATTTTCAATGTTAATTCATTTAATTAATCAAAGTAAAGTTTCTGCCTTTAGAAAAGTCATTGGAGGTTAACTTAAGTCAAAATTTCATGAATCTTTTAGTTATATTTTAATTATTATATTTATTTATTGATTTTAGATTAAATAGAAAAAAAATAATTTCAAATATTACTTTTTATGTTTTTCTTCAGCCCTTCTGAGTTTTAAAAACTTAGAGAAGTTAACTTTTTGTTTTTATAGTTTTTATTTTATTTATTCTAGTTGCTTAAATGAAAAATTAAGAAAAATACATTTTTAGCATTTAAAAATACTTAACTTTATCAATAAGATTACGAAAAATGTTTTAAGTGGTCCTAAGTGATCAGAAAATAATTTATGACATTTTGATGTGTTTTAATATTTTTTGTGATTTTTAATTATTTTTAGTTATTTTTAAATTGAAAAATAACTAAAAAATAAGATATTTATTTTAACACCAATTTTATTTTTTTTGAGTGCCCCTAGTCACAAGGATCACTCCAAACCACTTTTTATAATTTTCTTAAATAGATTATATTTATTATAATTATTTTAGTGCAAAAATAGGTTTTGATATGAAATACATTTCAAATTGATTTTAAATTCTTACAGAGGCTTAATAGGTTCATTATCTTCACTAGGTATTAAATTTTGTGATTTATTGAATTATATTTTTTTTCTTTAGTTTTTATTGGTTTTAATGACTTAACTAGATGGTATAATACACTTAATTATTTAGACATAGCTTACATTTTACCTAAGGTCTTCTGACCACAGTGAACCTATGAAAATAAGTCTCATATTTTTTTATTTATATTTTAATTTTTAGAATTATTTTAAGAAAAATTAGGCAACTAGCCTTGAAAATTAGGGCTTTTGTAGTTACGGGCATTCCCTGACTTTAAAAAAAATTTAAAACACTCCTAATCACATGACAAGCAAATCCTCCAAATTTCAAGTCATGGTGATTAGTATTTAATTTAATGTAATTAAAACAAACTCTAGATTATTTAATTAATTAAAATTAAAATACATGATAAATAATTTTTATTTTCAGTTCATATTTTTTTCTCTATTCACTGAGCAACAAGTAATTTTTAGTTTATTTTTATGATTTTTATACACAAAGTTATGATTTTTAAAAGTTTCAGTATTTAATTAAATAAAAAAATTCCGTAATTATCTACTTATCCATGCGACAACCAGCTCAACCTCGATAGCTCCGAAAGTGCACACGACGACTCCTGATTTGTTGTGTTGTACATCTCAATTTGCCACGAGGCCCACTGTTCATGAACAGATCCTTTGTCTGACGCAATCCAAGCCATCCATCCGATACGTGCGCGATCGGACGGTTCCTGTTCATCGTCCCCAACTAATCTAACTCAAGAATTTTCCAACTTCTAAACTTAATATCTCGCCCGATACTCAACTGAATCACATGGGGTTTGTTCCTATAACTTCATCTAGTCAAAGTAAACCTATCTATACTACTAGATGCATATGGAAAACAAGTTCACTTCATAATTGATGAAACCGAGCCAAAAGTTAGGAATTTAGAGTTATAACTTTGTCCAAGAGGTGCAACCTCAATTAGATGCTTGCAGAAGCTTCTCTGTAGTCCCACGAACGTGCTCAAAGCATCACCTTTCTATGGTATGAGGCTTAGGTAGGAGTTCTATCAGAGGGTGGTGTGGCTTTGGTCAAAGTTTGTTGTAGAGGGCTCAAAGGATTGGGCTTTCATTAGGGAACTTCTCCTGGTGCTCTGGTCAGGCTTAAGAGCAAATTAATTTGAAGTTTGAGAGGGTTTGGTGGAGTGACAGAAAATTTCCTGGATGTTGAGCTCAAAATTCTAGCAAGACAGTGGTTATGGATGTTTGAGGACAATGTGATTGAACTCAAGAGGTTTGATAGAAGATCTGGTGAGATTTGAAAGAGTTTCCTCAAGGAATTGGATCATCTTCTTTTGGTCATGAGGGGTGCTCAATTTATAGAGGGAGTCATGGCTGCCATCAGGGCAATCCAAGGTGGCAGTGAGGACACTTATGTGGAGGGATAAAAGACGCAATTGGTCAATGGGGTTGAGCCATCTCAGAGAGTCCCATATTTGAGTTTGATTTTGGCCAGGGTTTTGATTTAGGTCAATGGAAGGTTTAATTTGGTGTGGAATATTGTCATGAATGATTGGGAAGTCAATTGGGTGAAAATTAAGAGGTTGTGGAGTTTAATTTTGACGAATTTAGATTTTCGGGTAAAATTGGCGGTTTTAATTTGAATTGGATTTTGGTTAGGTTTGAGTTTGTATATAGACCAATTGAGGGTTTAAATTGGTCTAGGGGAGTGTTATGAAGGGTTTAAGATTCAAAATTGTGGAAATTGGATTGTCTATGGGGTTCAATTTAATGAAATTTGAAGGTATGGTCAAATTGGGGATTTTGGCCCAAAATTGAAATTAGGGTTTGGAGTTTTGTTCAATTGGGCTTCAAATTAGTGTAGATTAGGATAGACAAATTGATGTTCAGTTTGGGTTTGAAATTGGGTTAACTTGGAGTGAATTTGGTGGAAATTGGGATGAATTTGAGGAATTTTAGCCTTTAGGAGAAAAATTGGGATATTGGTCAAAATTGATCAATTTGGTCGAATTGATCCCAATGGGTGGTTAGGATTGTTTTAGAGGACGTTTGGAATGATTTGGGAGGTTTTGGGAATCTTTTTGGACATGAGGGGTATTTTGGGAATTTTGTGATGTTTTGGGCAATTTGAGTAGTTTGAGATGATTTTTTGAAGAGAATTTGAGCAATTTTGGCAAAAGTAGGGTTTCAGGGGCATTTTGGTAATTATGGAAAAATTTGAGGGCAAAAGGTCAAAAAATGGGTATTTAAGCAAAATTGAGGTTCAATGAGGAGGCTAATCACAAAATTATCCACTTTGTGCCATGAGAGCAAGGAAATGCTCCATTTTGGATCCATCATGTGTTGGTCCAAGCCATCTGACTGCGACTTTTTATATACGACAAATACAAGAATTTGACAGCGCTACTAGAAGATTTAAATCCCCGGCAACGGTGCCAAAAACTTGACCGCGACTTTATATATGCTTAAAATTATAAGATAAATATAGACGTAATAAACATTCAATAATTTTAAATTCACACTTATCAACGCAAGTATACGTATTTCTCAAGTAATATAGGGCTCTAATGGAGTCATAGATATCGATCCCATAGGGAGTGGTTTAGAACTACGAACTAATATTTTAGAAGAAGCAATACTTTAATCACAACAAAGAAATTCAATTTGCTTATCTGTCACTAATAGGCAATTGAAATAAATATGTAATTTTAATAACTATTAAATAACTAATGAAACTAATGAATGTTTAAATGTGATATTCAATATATAAGAAAATATCCTTCTCCTTGTCAAGAAATTATAGTGAATGGATAAAGTGAATTAGTTCAAATTATATTGTGCCAAATAGGAGCATACTTATTCTTTACCCTTCNAAGTCTCATATTTTTTATTTATATTTTAATTTTTAGAATTATTTTAAGAAAAATTAGGCAACTAGTCTTGAAAATTAAGGCTTTTGTAGTTAGGGGAGTTCTCTGACTTAAAAAAATTTCGAAAACACTCCTAATCATATGACGAACAAATCCTCCAAATTTCAAGTCATGGTGATTAGTATTTAATTAAATATAATTAAAACAAACTCTAGAGTATTTAATTAATTAAAATTAAAATACATGATAAATAATTTTTATTTTTAGTTCATAATTTTTTCCTCTATTCACCGAGCAACTTGGTATTTTAATTTTATTTTTATGATTTTTTTACACCAAGTTATGCTTTTTAAAAGTTTCAGCATTTAATTAGATAAAAAATGCCCTAATTATCTACTTATTCACGCGACAGCCAGCTCAACCTCGGCAGCTCCGAAAGTGCACATAGCGACTCCTGATTTATTGTGTTGTACATCTCAATTTGCCACGAGGCTCGTGGTTCATGAACAGATCCTTCGTATGACGCAATCCAAGCCATCCATCTGATACATGCGCGATCAGACGGTTCCTGTTCATCATCCCCAACTAACCTAACTCGAGAATTTTCCAACTTCTAAACCTAATATCTCACCCGATACTCAACCGAATCACATGGGGTTTGTTTCTACAGCTTCATCTAGTCAAAGTAAACCTATCTATACGACTAGACGCGTATGAAAAACAAGTTCACTTCATAATCGATGAAACCTAGCCAAAAGTTAGGGATTTGGACTTATAACTTTGTCCAAGAGGTGCAACCTCAATTAGATGCTTGTTGAAGCTTCTCTGTAGTCCCACGAACGTGCTCGAAGCATCACCTTCCTATGGTATGGGGTCTAGGTAGGAGTTCTATCAGAGGGTGGTGCGGCTTTAATCAAAGTCTAGTGCAAAAGGCTCAAAGGATTGGGCTTTTAGTGGGGAACTTCTCCTGGTGCTCTGGTCAAGCTCAGGAGCAAGTTAATTTGAAGTTTGAGAGGTTTTGGTGGAGTGACAAAAAATTTCTTGGATGTTGAGCTCAAAATTCTAGCAAGACAGTAGCTATGGATGGTTGAGGACAATGGGTGAACTCAAGAGAGTTGAGAGAAGAACTTGTGAGATTTGAAAGAGTTTCCCCAAGGAATTAGATCATCTTCTTTTTGTCGTGAGGGGTGCTCAATTTATAGAGGGAGTCATGGCTGCCATCAGGGCAAGCCAAGGTGGCAGTGAGGACACTTATGTGGAGGGATAAACAATGCAATTGGTCAATGGGGTTGAGCTATCTCAGAGAGTCACATATTTGGGTTTGATTTTGTCTAGGGTTTTGATTTATGTCAATTGAAAGTTCAATTTGGTGTGGAATATTGTCATGAATGATGGGGAAGTCAATTGGGTGAAAATTGAGAGGTTATGAAATTTAATTTTGGGTAAAATTGGGTTTATATTGGTCTAGGGAGTGTTATGAAACGTTTAAGATTCAAAATTGTGGAAATTGGATTAGCTATAGGGTTCAATTTAATGAAATTTGAAGGTATGGTCAAATTGGGGATTTTGGCCCAAAATTGAAATTAGGGTTTCGAGTTTTGTTCAGTTGGGCTTCAAATTGGTGTAGATTGGGATATACAAATTGATGTTCAGTTTGGGTTTGAAATTGGGTTAAGTTGGAGTGAATTTGGTGGAAATTGTGATGAATTTGAGGAATTTTAGCCTTTAGGAGAAAAATTGGGATTTTTGTCAAAATTGATCCATTTGGTCAAATTGAGCCCAATGGGTGGTTAGGATTGTTTTAGAGGAGGTTTGGAATGATTTGGGAGGTTTTGGGAATCTTTTTGGACATGAGGAGTATTTTGGTAATTTTTGCAATTTTAGGGGTATTTTGAGAATTTTATGGTGTTATTGGGCAATTTGAGTAGTTTGAAGTGGTTTGAGATGTTTTTTGAAGAGAATTTGAGCAATTTTAGCAAAATGAGGGTTTTAGGGGCATTTTGGTAATTACAAAAAAATTTGAGGGCAAAAGGTCAAAAATTGGGTATTGGAGCAAAATTGAGGTTCAATGAGGAGGCTAATCACAAAATTACCCACATTGTGCCATGAGACCAAGGAAATGCTCCATTTTGGATCTGCCATGTGTTGGTCCTAGCCATCCTAGCCAGGGGCTAAGGGTTTGGGAGATTGATACACCTAAAATATATAGTATTTTTGTACACATTTGTATACCTATTTTTGAGATATTGTGCTTTAATGAAAGGTATTTGCATTTTTTTCTTGTAGGTACAATCAAATGGATGGAAAATGTTAAAAGGAGTGAAAGAGGGTCAAATTTAGAGCAAAAATGAAGAAAGGTGCAAAAATGAACTGGGGCAACAAAGCGCCAGGATTGACGCCTAAGAGCCAGAGCATCCGCGCCTAAGCGCTACGTACTTCGCGCTTAAGCACCAAAGTTAGTTACTTGAAGAAATATTAATTGAAGTGTAATTTTGAAGAAACCTTGCTAAAAATGTTAGAAATAGCCCATGGACATGAAAATTCATTCAATTGACTTTTGAGGTGACAAGTTCTAGAAGATTCATTGAATGGACTTTGATAAAAATGTGTTTGAAGTAACCATGAAGAGGTGTTTGAAGCAAACTTGATAAAAAAAGTGGCACCCCTTGGGTTTTTATAAGAAATAACTTAGATTTTACAAGAGAAGGGGCCATCAACTAACCATCAAAATTTACAACCGCCACCGCCGTCGCCCACCACCTTTATTTTATTTTATTTTATTTAGAGAATTAGTTTGTATTATGAGAGAAGGAAGAGAATTGAAAGGAAATTGAAAACATTTTGTGGAGAGAATTTGAGATAAGTGTTTATCTTTGTGACTACACTTGGTTTATAATTTAGATTTCTTGTTTGTGTGCATGATTTCTACTTTTAAACTCATATGTGGTTGTGTTTTCTCCATAGATTCTGAGTAGTTTTCTTTATCTTTTTTCTTAAAATGATAAGTGATTAAATGTTTAAAGGAAGTTATGTGAAGTATTAGACTTCAATGTTTAAAGGAAGTTGTGTGAAGTATTAGACTTCAATGATTCAAGATCTTGCACTTTATTTACTTCTTGATTTGACCAATTAAGATGTCAAAACTTGTTGTGAGAACATGTAAGATCTGAGTTGGTATTGTCTCAGTTAACAAATGGTTGGAATCACATATTGATTTCATGAATGAGAATGTAGTTCATTGGGTTGAGTGCAAATAAATAGGGAAATATATTTTCATGGGTGTAGAATTAGAGGACTTTAGAGTGATTGACTAAAACCCTCAATTTGATTTATAGTTTTAGGTTTTGATACGAGATGTTAGCCCCCAGGTGGAAGGAGAAGAGGGAACTTTAAAGTGAGATCTAGTATCTTCCTTTCTTAGCCGGTCTTCAAGAATATTCAAACTATAGATTAACCAATATTCTTTATAGCATCTCTAGTAAGGGTCAAGAATATTATAGCTTTTATTTGGCACAACACAATTAGCATACTTTCACAAATGAATTTCTATGTTTATCACTAATTTTATCCTGACTTTCTATATTTATATTTATGATTCCCTACTTATAAATATACTATAATATATTTATAGAATCCAATATTGAATATATTATAAATATAATCGCATACATCAAATTTTACATCTTTATATATAGAAAGTCAGGATCAGAGACCACCTACATGAGTCTCTAAAAGAGTAGGGAATCATGCTAAGCATGCTTGGTTTAGGATTTTAGGTTGTGAGTGAAAGTGAAAGCTTCAAGTGTGTGTGTGTGCAAGCTGACCAAGGCCACACCACCCAGGGATAACCCTAAGGTCAGAGAGTCTTATGGGGACTCTTCTTGAGCTCCCCCATGCTAGAGGTTAGAACCAAACATGTGGAACTCCAAGAAGGGAAAAGAGATGTTAGAATTTCTAATGGGGCAGAGTTCCATTATTATTCCTCTAGGATAGTCAACAGAAAAGTCCTATGACAAGATCCTAGGCTTCTAAGAAAGAAAGACTAGACCAAAAAAAAGTGAGGTCAACACCAAACTATTGTTTGTCAAGGTTATTGAACAATCATCAAGGATGATCTGGTCGTCTAGGCTGTTCGTTGCACTATAGAAAAAGGTGGTAGAATTGTTGGCATAACTGATGGTTTGTTGTGCATCACAAATATTGTTTTAATTTCTGACGACTTAGTGAAAGATACTTAATCTTTTACTTTTTTAACAACATTACTACTCCATGACCTATCACTTTTAAACAGAAAAAAATTCTGACATTGTTTTTAGACAAATCGACATTATGAACAACTAGTTACATTCTAAATAAAACTGACATTTATCTTCTGTTACTAAACCGTCAAAACTCTTCCAGTATACCATAAAAAATGCTCAATTCTTCCTATCTCTTGTGACTCCTTCCCTCTCCCAATTTTTCTCTAAATTTCTCTGCCATTTGTAGCTTCCTTCTCTTCCGATAACATCTCTCCTCTATCGCCAACATTGCTCCTCTTCCAGTAGTAACTCCAGCTCCTTCCTTCTCTTCCGGTTGCAACTCACCGCTTGGAAAGACCACAAAAACTAGATTTTTGAGCTAGAGGATTGTGGCTTAGAGAGACCATCAAAACCCTTAGCCATCCACTCCTCCCTTACAGAAAACATTGATTATGGTATTGTTCACTCCATTCCTCCTCTTCACTTGTTCTTTCTCTCATACTGAAACCATCATAATCCTTTTTTTGATGCAGTCACCATCTGAGCTAACTAGGAAAAGAACTACGGAATCACATCTTACAGAGACCATCATCTTTCT